>BMAC01000217.1:933786-950532 GCA_014905375.1 Phtheirospermum japonicum
ACACGGACCTTGCACTACAAAAGAACTCGAAAAAGCCAACGGAAATCACTGAGATAGCATCCCGTCGGTAAAAGTCCGACATTCTCGATGGCCTTTCCGACAACCCTAATTACCGACGGCGTACCGATGGACATAGCCCCTCGGTAGATTTCTCCGTCAAAAATTTCCATCAGCAAGTTTTTAAAAAATAAAAAAAAAATCAACTTTTATTTTTCCGAATGAAACGTAGCCGTCGGCAACGCCAATCTTTTTTACCGACAAATTCTTTTCGTCGGAAACACCAAATTTTTGCTACCGGCGGAATTACCAACGGAAACCTATCCGTCGGGAAATTTAATAAAATAGCAGCAGACGATGTAGATCCTCTCATTCGCAAACAACAACATAAAAAAAAAATCAGGAGCTAGAGAGGAAAAAGAGAAGGGAGCCACCGCCAACATAAAATCAGGAGCTAGAGAGGAAAAGGAGAAGGGAGCCACAGCCACACGTCGGAACACCGCCGGAGCATTGCTACCGTCATATATTAAGGTATGTTAGCCTTGTAATTCAAAATGAATGTTTTTTCTTAAATTTAGGATTTTGATTTAATTTAATTTGTAATTCAATTTAATAACTAGGTTTTGACTCAATTTATGGTTTCTGGTTTTAAGTTACGATTGATGGGTTGAATTTGGCTTTAATTTAGGGTTAAGGGTTTGAATTTAGGAATTAGATTTTGAGAAGTTTAATTGGGGGTTCAATTTAGGAATTTAGGCTTGATTTATGCAATTGTGAATGATTATAGATTTAGGGTTTGATTTAATTGAATTCAGGGTTGGAATTTTTTTATTTTTATTTTTTTGAATTTTGTATTTTTTCTATTTAAATTTTATGTTTATAATTTACTTTGTTTTTGAAATTTATTTTATTTGTGTAAAATAATTTCAAATTAAGTAAAAATAGAAATTAAATTTTCTGATTTTTTTTTAAATTTACTGTTTATTTTTTAGTTTTTAAAATCTGTATTTTTAAATAAGAAAAATAATAATTTCCTATTTCAAATTAATTTAAAATAGAATATTAAATCTTTGTTTTATTTAAACCTATTTGTATTTATATTTTTTAAACAATTAGGATTTGATCGTATCTATTTGGATAATTAAGCTCAATTTCAAATTTAGTCATAGTATAAGGGTGTATTAGTTAATATTTAGGAAAGTATAGTACAATTTTATCTAACTAGAAATGTAGGTTTCGATTTTATTGAGTTTAGGCCTAATTTAGGTTATCGTATTACATTATCGAATTTATATATATTGTGATGCATGCGTAATATTTTATTTTATATTGTACATGCATGGGAAGACCGTGGTGATCGGCCGGGTTTAAAAATAATGTATATTGTACATTCATAGGAAGGCCGACAGACTATTTGCGTTTGGTGGATATTGTTGTGTTTAGTTGATACTGTTGTTTTTAAATCTTGTGTGATTAATATAGTAAGAAGAATAGGTATTTTAGATTCGTTTAATTCGATATAGTATCAAATAGAGAGTTTGATACTAAAGTTTGAGTTGTTCCCTTCTAGAATACATACCTTAGACACTTTTGGGATTTAGTATCAAATAGAGGGCTTGATACTAAATTTTGAACTATCTAATTTTTGGACAGTTTGAGAATGTGGGTGTAGTATGGTTATATCTTATACGTATGTGTTATGCGTAACCATATCTTCCAACTCCTCAAATTTTCTTTTATTTTTTTGAAACTTTTCCTCGAGTTTAAGCTTTTCGAGCTCATTTAAGTCCCCAACTCTCCCTTCATCGAATCACGATCCCGTCTAAGATTTTTAATTTCCATTTTCATGTCATTCTCACGTCCCATTAATATGATTTCAGCCTCACTAAATCGAGGTTCATGAAATGAGTGCTTAGCGAGTTTGACCAATTCTTAAGTGGGTGAGCTTGTGGAAACCGATCTCTTAATACAATCTGATGAACTCATCATAAAGCCCAACAATGTATGAAATGTTTTTCCTTAAATAGGTTTTAAACTCACTTGCTTATCCTTCATGCAACAAACATATGTTCTTCAGGGTTGGAAGATGGTATATTTTGTTTATACATAATTCAACAAAAGGATTTAAAAAATAAAGAATAAATAAAAGGCACTTTACCGGCATCGGTCTGAAAAGATAATTCTTTAAAACTTTTCCATAAAGGCCTCAATGAATCGTCTCTCCTTTTGGATATAAATGGCTTCCTTTTTTTTTTTAGAGTCCGTGGAAATCTTCCTACAGATACTGCAGAGTTACAAAAGTAGGGAGATGGAGGGGAAAAACAAAGAGTACACAAAGAATGGATTTTGGGGTTCGATGAAAATGGAGAAGGCTTTTCAGGAATAATTAAATATATCATACTGGAAGACCGATGTTGACAACGATGGTAATATTCATGAGACTGATATCAAAAGCACAATAAAACAAACATGTACCCGATGGCAATGTGTTGTTGCTGATCGGTTCGTCCGTGAGATCAATTACATTGCTTGAGCTACCGGCCCCTCTACCGATATTCTTCCTACGCGCGTACAGTCGTCTATTAATTGGATCTGCAGCTCAAAATAGAAAAAGCTCTCGACAACGAATAATTTTAATAAAACTTAATTAAAACACGATTCAGAAGTTCATTAGATTACGATTGATCAGTACTCATAGAGGTTTTTTTCTTTCAACCATTGGACGATTTGTCTATCTCCATGACTGCAACACCAGGAAGATTTAGAACAACGTTCTTCCTTCGTGTATAGGGTCTTCTCTTGACCGGGGCTGTAGACGAAACAATTCAAATCAACATATCAATTTTAACTAAGAAACTTATAAATCAATTCCAAAAGTATGTTTTACTTTTTTAGTATTTAAAATTAACTGACCAGTGCTCAAATTAGACGATATCTGATTGACATGTACTGGTTTGTCAATATTCGGGACTAAATTCCTCTCAAAGGTACTATCATCAACAATTATACTGTCGGCTGAGGTCAACGAATATTCTTGAATTAGAACCATCACAACCATTGTTTGAATGTTCATTGTGGGGTCCAGACAGCCGCCTCGAATGAATAACTACGATTTTCATAAGTCACAAACATTGACGTCAGATTTGCCAATTTCACCGTAAATTATTTTAATTCAACATTGGAGCGAAATTAAAAAAATATACCATTAGTGACATCACTAAAGGCTGAGCGTTGAAAATGTGAAATTCTATCACCAGTCTTATGTCTTTTTGACTCGATAGTTACATTCTCATTTGGTATAGAGGAGCCTATAAGAATTGTTGGATAACCATTAGTTCCAATAAATAGAAATAAGACAAACATTGATTTTAAACGTACATTAACATAACTACATATAAATCATTGAATCCAATGTGTCGAGATATATACAATCGTGCGAGCATTCTAGCCTCAAATCCGTTATATGAGTCGTATTTTCAATTGCGCTCGCGCTTGATAGCACTCTTGAAGTCATGCACGGGCATGTATTCTCAGACAATTTCACACTGCCTGTAGCAATCATACAGGTAGAGAACAAATTATAAATATTTAAATAAATAAAATCATAAATTTTGAATAGTAGAAATTTAACAAACAAATCATAAATACATAAGGAGATGAACAAAAACAAGAAAAAGTAAATAAATTAAATTAATAAACATGAATGAACCTCGAACTTATAATCTTAAATGTATACATTCCCGAATATACTGTAGAAATTGATTTTCTATATATAAAAATAGAAAAATAAAACAATAACCTAACTCTCTAGATTACCTAGATCTACATATATATAAAAAATAAATGCAACAATTAAGAATCTTAAAATATTTACATTGAATTAATACTAACGTATGTTTTTAACTAAATGACCTCCTAACATAACACAACTACACACAATTCGTTCATAAAATGAATGAATAAAGCAGATAAAATTAATATACGTGAATGAAAATTAAAATTAAAATATCAAAACTATTTTTCTACCATAAATAGATATCAAAATTTAATAAAATTTACTCACCTACTTAAAACTAAAAATTACAACTAAATCATATTGATGATTCACTCAATAATAACATAAATATATTAATATATATGCAATTTAATATATATTTACTTACCTACTTGAATCTTAACAATTACAACCAAAAAATATTTCAATTTCATTGAATAATAACATAGTTGAAGGAAAGTAATATGACAATATCTTAATAAATCTCTAAATTTACAAACAATCCGATATTATATTTATATTTATTATTATTAAAATCAAAAGATTAAATTAGATTGATCTACATTAATAGAGAATGATGTCAAACAAACCATTCACGTATATTATATCATGTATATAATAATTAATTAAATACGTATAAATAAAATATTTTACATCATAATAGATAATCAAAGATAAAAAGAAAATTGATTTAATATACGTGCATGGAATTCGAAATTAAAAATTGAAATATATCCGTTAATGCATAATTAATTAATTTAATCTAAAGACAATCATTAGAATTTATTTAATGACATCATAATATAATTTTAAAATTCCTATAAACTTAAAATAATAAAAAATAATTTATAAATATTTTATGGGCTTGAACTAATAATTCCTGCCATTTAAATAATTAAATTCAACCCAAACATTAATTTAATTTGAGTCCAAATTAAATACTCTAAAGTCCAATACGATGAGCCCAATTGTAATTTAGATTGGCCCAATATTAAAACCGGATCCGGCCCACAATCCAACTCATTAAAAATCGACGGCCACGATCTAATGCCTCGTGCATCGAACGGTCATCATAGACGCGTGCAATAAAACCTAGGTATAAAAGGGAGAAACCTTAATTCTTCGGACCCCGGCCTCATTTCCAACTTGGTCATAACCCTAGTCCGTTCCCCTCTCCGCTCCTCTCCAGAAATGACCTGCGCTCCACTCTGCCGCTCCTCTCAAAAAATGACCTCCGCTCAACCCCGCCGCTCATCCCGGCTCTCAGCTTCACCCCGTCGTTCATATCCAGACACAATATCCATAAATTCATTCCACAATCTTAACGGCTCCATTATTTTGTTTCTTATATCTAGTGAGATTTTTTTTAAACACCATAACATACAACAAACCTCTCAGATCTATGGACTCCGAAAACAAATTGCGCCAGATTCAAAGCTTGCAGGGTTTCTAATCAGGTACATGTTCTTCAACCAATCTAAGATTTACAAATTTAATTTTCTAACCACTTTTCATAGATTTTACACAAAATCAGTCCGTTCTTGTTGAAAATTTGAAACTAATTTTCGATCTGGGTCAAAAAAATGTTCATCGTGTTAGATCTACTCAAAATATGTATAAGCCTGATTTTAAATAATTTTATCGTTACAGATCTATTCATAAAATGTATAAATCTATTTCAGAATCGATCTATCGTTTCAGATCTATTATGAAATGTGTCGATCTGTTTCAGAGTCATTCTTTTTGTTAGATCTATTAAAAAAATATCCTGATCTGGTTTTAAATTAAGCAACTGTGTTAGATCCAGCCTAAAAAAAATATTTTTTGCATTCTAATGTTCATCTATTTGTTTATTCTATCAACTCATATCATTCGAGGATCTATTTACCAAAGAAGGACTGCGGATCTAGTCGAAGATTTTAGGCTGAACTACGATGTTAAATGATGCTTCAACAGGTAAAAATCCTTAAACTTCTGATTTATGATTTCATTGAAATGCATGAAATATTTTTTAAAATTAAATTATCTAATAATTAAATTAGATTATCTAATTTTTAAATTAAAAAAAAATTGCCAAGTTGTTGCATGTCGATTATCCTTCCCCTTTGTTTTATTTTAAAATTGTACTCACCGGGGTTTTTGTATGCATGCTGTTTGATCTACATGCAACGAATTTATTAGCTTAATCAATGTATGATTAATCTATGAGGCATATTGAAATTTGATTTATTTTTAATAAAAATATTTCTGATATTTTAATGTGTACACATTTTGCTATAAGTATGACCACAATTGATTCTGTGTGTTAATGTGTTCACATCTTGCTATGAGTATGACTACAATTGATTGTGCATGTTAATGTGTTCACAGTCTGCTTTTAGTATGTTAATGTGTTCACATTTTGCTATGAGTATGACCACAATTAATTCTGTTATTACTTACTGAAGTCAGTTGCATTTCAATGTTGTATGATTCCTATTGTTTGGTGTTTTTTCTTTAATGATTGACTGAGCAAAATACTTATGAGAAGTCTTTTACTTTTAAACATAGATGATTACTTCTTAATTTATATGTAGTGTGTTATCTTATAGTATTATGCATGTTGTTTGATTCATTGTGAATTGTTTATGCATGCAGGAATTTTTATGCATTCACTGAAAACCTAATCTGTAATATGTTGATATATGGGTTGTTTTTATAAAATAATGTATTATGTCAAACAATCTATGTTCAACACATAGTAAACTTTTTTATCCTGTTTGAGTATGATTGCTAATGTTTGGTGTTTTTTCTTCAATGATTGGCTGAGAAGTACATTTGTGAGAATTATAAATCTTTAAACAAAGATGATTGCTTGTTGATTTATATGGAGTGTTTTCTAATACAGTATTATGCATGTTGTTTGATCTACATGGCAGGATTTTTTATGTAACAACTGAAAGCTTGATCTGTTATCTGTTGATATATAGGTTATTTTTATAAAACAATGTATTATATAAAACAACTTATGTTCAGCACATAGTAATATTTTCTATTCTGTTCTAGTATGTTCAAAGTTGTAATCTCATTGCTTTTTATTTACTTAAGTTAGTTCAGTTTAACATACTTCACTTTCACATGGAAAATGCTACTCAGGAAAGGGAGGAGGCAAGCATGAACATGCAACAGAGTACTATCAACAGAAAAAAGATAAGTAAACAAATAAACTTTCTGCACATAATACAATTCATACTTTCACAACTTGAATTTTTTTAAAAAGATATGTCAAAGTTTATCGGCTGGAAACCTAACATGACCTATCGTAGTATGATAATGCCTCTGAATGGAGTCCAAGGTCTAAGTAGGTGTAACAACGCCACGAATGAAGACATATTTTTAAAAAACTAACATTTGAACATAATACTATATAATCTACTGTTTTATATTTACAGTGCAATTAATTTTTATATGTTTAATCTAAAACTTATTACATTAATTATGCAGGTAAGGGAACATAGTACTCTGGATAAGAAACACGGCAGGAAAAAATATAAGTACCACATTGTCCATCTTAATATTATACAAATAGATTAAATAATTAATAAAATACAATTTAATACTAACTGTGTATTGCTGCATCAAAGGTTCAGGAAAACTGGCAAAGACACAATCCCAGGAAACACAACTCATAGGACTGCTGTTAAACAGTTACAAAAACTTTATTCACATGATTCCTTTAAGTTTCTCAAAAAAACTTAATAACATATTAATAACAATTTAAATATGTTATTAATTTCTGTAATATATTAACTGCAAAAATAAAGGGTTGATAGGAAAACAGGTACGACAAATTCTTAATGATATTAAACTTAAAGCATAAAAAAAAATTACCTGCCATTGTACTGTCTGTTTGTGCCCTTTTTCGTATGGTGTCGGTCTTCCTCCCCATAATGTTTACTACCAATGTGCTGCTCCAAATGTATTATTATCCGTTATATATTTTACTTCAGATGTATGTGTGTATGTTTGTTCTTTTAATAATAGTGTAGTGCCAATTGAGTTGCCGACGACGCGGCAGTAAATTTATGATGTTAAGGCTAGTCACAGATAATCTTATAGGCACGCGGAGAGATATTTAAAGCAAATATTTTATAAAATATGCAAGATACGAATCTATATTTTTATAGTTAATAGTTAAAAGATAACCATTATACTTATCCTAAATAGAGTCTTCGGTTATTAGGATTTTTTAAAATAGAAAATACTTTTTAAAAAGCGCCGATGATCTACATGAAAAATATAAAACATGTATTTCTTATTTTAAATATACCATATCACAAACTTCCCAATAATGAATGATTCGACTTTTTATCAGAATTTAATTTTATAAAAAGCAATTAATTTATATCTATTATTATATTTTATACAGTTATTATGAAATATTTATTTTTGGATAATTGTATTGAGTTTTTACAACTTGGATATTAAGAATTACCAACTATTTGTGATCTTTACAAAATATTAATATATTCTTATATTTTTTCCATGGATATTTTTTATGGTTCAAGATATCTACAAATTTTAAATAATACTCTTTTCCGTATCAAACCATTTTTTAAATACTTGTAAATTAAGTAATGACTTGTTCGTTTCTAATATATTTTTCTCAACAACATTTATATAAACAAAAAAGTTCAAATAACCATTTCAGTTTCTTTCATAATTGAAAAAAGTAAACGTAGTTCACAACATAAAAGTATACTCAATTACCAACGCTTGGGGACGATAAGAGAGTGCGTTAACTTCCCGTTCTTTATTTTATTATGCTATGCCACTTTATGTACTTTACTTTATATAAATAATTCGTTAGTATAATTAGAGCATGCTTTAAAATGATGTACTTTAATAAATTATGCTATGCTAATGTATTTGTGTTGTTGACTGTAATTTATAACTTATGATGTATGTTTTAGTTGATAAATAATTCATGTTATAGATTATAGGACACTCCATTCGAAAATATCTTAGCGGATGAATTAGTCGTTGTTTTTCTTGCGTGAAAATAAATAAACCCTCCAACAATCCTTTTTAAACTACTTCGAAGATTAATCCTTAAGTACTAATATTCCATAATAAAATATGTTCAAAAGACGAAGAAGCAATATACACTCACATAAAAGACTGTTATTTGTAATATGTAATAGTAATCTAAAAACAAAAGTTAATAATAATAGAACATTTTTATTAAGTAATTTAAATCTGAAAAATATTAGATTTTAATTCAATAGACATCGTCTGAGCATATAATGCTTTCTACCTCAACTCAAAATAAATTCAAAATCCTAAAATCAATATTCAAAGTAACACCAATTAAATAATAAAATAAAGCATAATAATAAATTTTTCACCCAAAAAATATTGATTTGCATCTTTTTGTACATATTTTCATTATCGTTTTTGTTTCACGTTGCGTGTTTTTCGCTTGCTTTTTGTTGCTTTAGGAGTCGGGTTGGCCGTTTTTCGTATTTCTAGATTTTCTTAGTTTTTGTACGTTTTTCTTATTTATTTTCGTAGTTTTTCACGTTTCCATTTTTTCTTGGCCGTAGGACGTCCAAGCGGGGCCCACGCTCGTTGGAATCGTTGATACTCGACTCGGGATTGGACAGACAAAGCAAGGAGGCGCAACGGACGAGGTTCAATAAACCGGCGGACGCGAAAAGGACGAGAAATCATGCCGGGCGCTGGAATCCAGTCGACCGACTGAATGTTCAGTCGATCGACTGACCTTTAAGTCGATCGACTGAACCGGCTGAAATCGACTGGATTCCAGCGAATTTTGAAGTTTTTGACATGGCAGTCGATCGACTGCCTACTTGGCCGATCGATTGCCGTCGATCGACTGGTGCCCCTAGATCGACTGAATTACAGGGCTTTTGGCCATTTCGACACAGCAGTCGATCGACAGCCGACAAGTCCGATCGACTGCAGTCGATCGACTGTTTTTTCTCATTTGATCGACTGAAAAGCAGGAATTTTGAAGATTTAAGCAATCATACGTCATTTCAAGAAACCAACTTGGCCTGATAGCTTTCTTCTCCAAGGAAGCTCTCCAAACAGCTTTTTCTGCAGATTTTCATATTTTGGCTCATTTTAATTCCTAAAAATTCTAGTAATTAGAGATAGATTAGTTAAGTTTAGATTTAAGCTAGTTTATGTTCAAGCTTTGTTTCAAGCTATCTTTTGTGAAGATCCATCAACTTTTAAGCTTTCTCATTCAAGCTTTTGTGTAATCAACATTTGGTAACTTCTTTCCTTTAATTTAGTTTCATTTCCATGTTATTTCTCTTTAATATTGTGTTGTGCTTTGGATCATAGCTTAGTATCTCTTGTGTTTTTTCAAACTTTCAATATCATTTTCTAGCTTTCTAGCTTATGAACTTATGCTTTTAAGTTATTAAGTTACAATCAATTTCTAAGTTAGTAAAAGTTTATTAAGATCTTCATCTTTAAGCCTTTAATTAATACTAAGTAATTATGTTGACTTATTCAAATAAGTTGACTTTAATTTTCCCTCCATTTTACTAATTTCAAATAATTAAGTTTTAATAAGTTAATTAGTTTAAATTGATCGTTTTTAATATAAGCTTTAATTTCCTTTAAATGTTTTAATGTTTTTAAATCCTAATTTTCAATTTCAATCTTAGTTATAAAAACCGAACAATGACTATCGCTTTTCTAGGTTAAATTAGTTTTAGAAAATCCGACGATAAGAACGATAAAGAAAACCGACGGCCAATCAGATCCATCCTCGAGAGACACGACTCGGGATAACTCACCGCATCTACAGTCGACTCCGTACTATTGCGGAGACGATTTCTAGAACGTCGAGAAATATTCGATCAAATATGACAATGCCTGAACCTTACGCTTTCCCCGACCTGCACACACAAATACGCCAGAAAAGGACCACCGGAGGTTTTTCGGTAGAAACCTCTTCGATGCTTAAGTCAGAAAGTGTATAGAGTGTTTCTGGTGAACAAAGCAAGGAATGCACAAGGAATGACATACCTTTCTCAGCCTTGGGGCTGAGGTATTTATAGTTTTCCTCAGTGGGGACCCCTTCCGGGATCTCGGAAACAAAGGCCGCGAATCAGGGGCCGTTAAGCAACAAACTCTGACAGGTGGTCCCCCTTGTCCCCTCAGTGGAGGTCAGGATGCCAGGTCTACCCTGATCCTGCTCTCCCTCTCTATTCCAGGTCAGGACATCAAGCCTGCCTTGGTGCAATTCTCTAAGGGTTATTTCATAGGAAACCCCTACCAGGTCAGGATAATTCCTGAGCCGTGGTAAACCTATCTCCAAGATCTTCTCTGTCTCTAAGGAGACCAGGTCAGTCCTTGACTAGGATTGAGCCGGCCCGATTTCCTTTCTTTTCCCCAGGTTATCTCAAACCAGATCTACCCCAATCCGGGTCTGACCTATTTATGCCACATCAACTCCTCCCCCCGAAATAGTTGGGGTAGAGCTGTAAGACTCCAAAACCTTTTGAAATAAATATGGTCCCACATTTTTCTTATTTCTCGTACTCGCACGAATCCCTAAAAATCTGCCTGGCGACTAGGCCTAATCATTGGCATTAGTGGTGTTTGCCCACATTCCCAAACGGTTACCATACCCACACGTCTTTCCAAGTACTGACAAATCAACGACGTGTGACCTACCTTAGGACTGTTGGCGTTCCAGCTCACCACCTAGGGTACTGTTCACCTGCCCACATTAAATGCGGGGATCCCCTCAAATCCTGCTTTTCCTCTATTTTCATTTTTTGAATTTATCCACTTGCCTTTTATTCCCGCTGGAATCTCTCTCTCTCTCACTTTCATATTTTCGCTTTTGCAAAATTTCTCGAGCTTTTCTCTTTTCTCTCTAATACTCCGGCGATTTTTCTGATTCGGTTTTTCCCAGTTCAGTTTCTCCGGCCATCCTCGTAGACCAGGTACCTTCTTTAGCCTTTACTCTTTTAATTTCTGATAATGTCATCATCCGTTCCTCTCCCCAACGTTCCTCCGGCTACTTCTCCCTCTCCGGCAATGAGAGCCTTCTCTTCCTCGCTGTCTGCTGCTCTAGAGGCGGTGGCGGTTTCTTCATCTTCGCCGTCTGCCGCTCCAGAAGCAGCGGTGGTTTCTTCATCTTCGCCGTCTCTGCCTCCGGAGACGGCGGCCACCGCTTCATCCTCATCTGGACTGGAATACCCTCCGCCTATTCCAGATCATCCAAAGGTCACCTCCATCCTTAGTGATAAATCTATTGAAGAATTCCGCCATAAGTATGAGTTCCCTAAACAGTTCGATCCCTATAGCCCTCCGGCGGGCATCCTGGCATGCCAAGCACCAGCTGGCCGGTTGACTTTCTATGTTGACCAGTTTCAGGCGGGCTTGCGCCTCCTAGTAAATCCTCTGGTGTTAGAAATCACCACCATGTACAAAATCCCCGTCTTCCAATTCACCCCCAATTCCTTTAGGATCATGGTATGTTATAATCTGGCCATGCGCCATGCTGATCTGGATCCTACAGCTCATACTTTCTTCCAGCTCTTTCAAGCGAAGAGCTCTCACCCGGGCTACTTTTATCTCACTGCCAGACCTGGAGTCCACTTCTTATATAAGCTCCCTTCCTCTAATAAGGCCTGGAAGAAGAAACTTTTCTTTGTTCATTGCGATGGGGACTGGGGTTTTGACCCCAAGCCCATCGACAAGCTACCCGCTTATCGCCATCTAGCTGCCGCAGACAGGTCTCCTCGTCTGTAAAAAATCATTTCTACCCTTAACGGGAATCCCCTCCATGTAGGCGAACTCCTTCTCCCCTTCGTTCTGAATTTCTTTAACAAGCGATTAGAAACGGGGCCCCTAACCAAGGATATTGGTAGAACTCTTTTCATCCTGGTCTTTCTTTTCGTACTTTATTTTTCGTAAGTCTTATCCTTTCTTTTCCTTTTCTCATAAAGGATGATGCACCAGATAATCGCAGCTGCCACAAAGGATATGGAGGCGACCCCAAAAATAGTTATTCAAGAAGCGGGCTCCTCCTCCCCTGCCCAAGTCCAGAGCTCCACCCCTTCCCGATTGCCGGGCCCGAGCTCTTCTCAAGCCCCAGGCTTCAGATCTTCTCGGCTTCCACCTCATCCCACATCAGCCAGAACCCCCTCCCCCGAGTCCGAGGAGGACGTTGTTCCTCTATCCAAGAGGCCATGCGTAGCTCAGGGTGGCTGTGCCCTAACGACCCCTGCTCCAATTACTCGCAGCGGTCCTCCTCCTATTAACTGGGTTCTCAACTGTTCAGGAGAGGTGGCTCTCCAATATTTGCGTAGGCAGTGCCTACCGGCAGACCAGGAAGACCTGGAAAAGATGAGTGACTGCGAGCTCTTGAAGTCTTGGTGCCAGGACGAAGCGCGAGTAAGTTTTTCTCCTAATCTCTTTCCTTTTACATCACATGTTTAAGTATTAACCCTTTCTCTCGTAATCAGGCTCAATCTAAGAGGGCTATCTTGGACACTCGAGCTACCAGATCTATGATCCAGTTCGATGTGATCAAAGAAACCAAGGAGCTTCACGTGAAGGGGGAGCTCTTAAAGGCGGTGGCTAGGGAGCGAGGAGTTGAGCTGAAGAAAAAGGGAGACCAGCTGTCCAAGCTATAGGATGAGCTAAAAGGAGTGAAGGACGAGCTAGCCGAGGTAAGGAGAGCCCAGGCAAAAGTGGTGGAGATGGCACGTTCCGAGGCGTGGGATGAGGCTCTGGCGGAGGCGAGGAGCCTAGCTGACGAAGCATTGGTCAAGGCTAGAGAAGAATGGAAGACCTCATTCCTGAATTCTGAAGAGGGCTTAAGGGTGGTTCAGCTAACCAGGGAGGAAACTCAGCGAGCCTTCCTCGGGTCCAAGGAGCTTTACATGCTACTTGTTCCTGAGTCCATAGGCTACTACCATTTCGGCCTGGACCAGCAAGAAAAATGGGCCTCGGAGCATTCCGGGGCTCCCTTTGATCGAAATCTTCCGCTAAAAACTCCTCATGAGCCCACTTCTTTTACTTACGCTCCGGAGCAAGACCGTCTTCATACTGCCGGGGCAGCCAAGTTCGTTGAGCACGTCCTCTCCAAACTTCGTTCCCCTGCACCTGAGCAGTCTCAGCCAGACCTGGCTCTTGCTTTGGCCGTTCCTGACTCTTCTCCCTCCCCGACCTTCGCAGGTCTGGGTGAGCTGCCGGGTGGGGCTTCTCCGGGTGCCTTATCTGAGGGTGCCGTGGAACAGTTGGCGGTAGAGTTAGACGCTGAGATGGATATCGAGACTTAGGCTTTTAGGACAGATTTTGTTTTCCTTCAGTCAAACCTGTATTTTGCCTGTGTGGCTGGTCTGCCTTTTTGTCTTTTTCCTGAATATGTACTGAACGACTTTTTAATTAATAATAATGCACTTTTTTGTCCTGTAATGACTCTTGGAATTCTAGGGTTTCCTGGTTTTTGAAAACCCTAGTACTTTTTATTCCTTGGCACGTGCCTCTATTTTCTTTATATACATGCATGTACGATTTATTTTTTCTTCAATTTCTATAATGGCTTCTTCTTCCTTACTTGAAGAGCTCGATTCTGTGAAACGAAAGAACATCTCTTTGTTCGTCGAAAATTTCAAGCTTTTTGATAAACTGACTGTGCTCCGGGAGAAAATTAGCTATTTGTATCGCCTCCTGGAGAGGACGAGACAGGAGAAGAGCCACTATAAGCGAGAGTGGGCCGAGCTGCATCAACTAAATCGTCAGTTGCAGGAAGAAAAGGTCGACTTGACAGAGTTAGTGAATTGACTGACCATCGCCGCCGGCGAGGCTCATGCCATCTCTGAACGAGCAGACAAGTACCGCCAGCGCTATCACGAAACTGAGCGCAAGCTGTGGTGATTCGAACTTTTGTGTACCTACTTAATAAATATTTGTCAATTATTCAAAAGCTCGCTCGCAAGAGTACGAGTTCGCATGTAGGTTGGTAAGTTGAACCGAGTCGATCTCTCGAGGAAAACTAGGCTCGGAAGTGTTAGAATAAGGTGACTAACAAGCCAACTTGTGGCTGTGGTCTGACCATTCTCTTGTAATACAATCGGTTTTTATTCGTAATAATATCTTTTATACTTATTGGCATTCCATATCTTTTATCCCATGCTAGTTGCATAGGTATGGTCCTGATGAAGTTACTTTATTACGGTGGATTGGTCTAGCAGAACCGTGAGATAATCCAGCACGTAATGTAACTCGTCGAACTTGTTCCTAGTCAAAGGGTTACGCCATAATGAGGATACAGGCCTTTCCCATTAAGACTAGTACTTAGTGTATGTGGAACGCATCTCATCGGTCACGGTGTCTGGACATCGACATACGTTACTTTATTACGGTGGATTGGTCTAGCAGAACCGTGAGATAATCCAGCACGTAATGTAACTCGTCGAACTTGTTCCTAGTCAAAGGGTTACGCCATAATGAGGATACAGGCCTTTCCCATTAAGACTAGTACTTAGTGTATGTGGACCGCGTCTCATCGGTCACGGTGTCTGGACATCGACATACATAAGTAGGTGCTCATAAGATGAGTTCACTGAACTCCCTCACCTAGAAATCTCTAAGTGGTTCCCACTCATCGAGTAGATGATTTCTAGGTGAGGGAGTTCAGTGAACTCATCTTATGAGCACCTACTTATAGTTCATATAAGAACAATGTGTTGTTCGAATCACAATGTATTGTGTACCCACGGCTAGCTTTACACCTGAAACCATTGAGGATCACACCACGTGTTTCCTGATTATTGAAAATGATAGCTAGAAATCAATTGTTAATTTTAGCAAAGATAGATGTCAATATGATTGAATCTAAGGTTCGTAATTGTGATTATGAATTGAGAAAGAAATACGAGAAAATTATTATGGACGCGAAAATATAATTGTTTATATTTTTCGGAGTATCGGTTGTGAGAAATGATTTAATTCAAATGGCTATTTGTTTTAAAATTGGGTCGGCCCAATAAGCCCCTTTAAAGTTATTGGGCCGGTGCTACTTTAAATTAAAAAGGTTTTTGTTTTTGTTTTTTTTAATTGGGCCAGCCCTTGAAGGAATTGGGCTTGAGCCCTTTAAATAATAAAAACCCATAGAAAGGGTTGGGCTTAGCTTGTTCTTTAAATAAAAAAAAAACTTGATAAATAAAAAGAAAGGAGGATTTGGTTTTTAAAAAAAAAAAGAACAGACGGAAATTTTTTCCGAAAAATAGGTTTTAGCCCTAGCGACAAAAACCTTCTCCCAGCCGTCCACCTCAAGCCACCCGGCCGCCGTCACACCGAAACGTTCGGTTCTCATTTATCCTTTCGTCGTTTTCAATCCCTCGTCGGATCTAGTGCTCCGTCGTAAGGACGTCAGGACATACGGTGTGTGACACCAATTCGTCGGAGACGCGTCGCAGCCGCCGGACCTCCGCCTTCGTAGACGCGTCGCAGCCCCGCCTCGCTGCCGTCCCCGAGCTGTCGTCGCGCCACGAACCGCCTGCCGCTTCTGTTTCGCCGGAGTTACAGCTGCTTCGCCGGCCGTTTCCTGTTGCTGTCTAGCCGGAGTTCCAGCCGGGACGATAGCCTGCCAACGTGCCGCTCCGAACGCCGCGCCGAAGCCGCCTACCGAACGCCACTGTCGTCGCGCTGCACCGCGTCGCGCCACGAGCTGTCCGCCGCCGCTCGTCGCCGAATTCCCAGCCGCCGCTCTGGACCGTAGCCTGCTGCCGCTGCTGTGTCATCGGAGGCCGCTACCGTCCCCGAGAAGTTGCTGCAGCCACTGCCGTTCCGTCCCGCTCCCCGACAGCGCCTCGCCGCTTCGTCGCCGGAGCTCCAGCCGCGTCGCTCCTCCTCCGCCGTGAGGTATCAATGGCTGCACCTATATATATATAAGATATATGTATGTGTGCTGTGTTATATTTGTACTTTGA
>BMAC01000217.1:971825-997895 GCA_014905375.1 Phtheirospermum japonicum
AATTACCATTCTCTACTCCTTGCCGGCCGATATAACTGAGGACAAAACTCCCGGCCACCGGCACCGTCGCCACCCTGACATGCTTGATAACCCCTTCCCACGAACCGCCGCCAAACCCTAATCTGGCAGTCCCGCATACGCCGCATAAACCCTATCGTTGGAAACCTGCAGCGCCACCACCATGCCCGCCTTCCGTCTTCAGCTGGCCGCACTCCGTGAACTCCGGGCAGCTTCCATACGCGGACGACGTTGGCCTGCGAGCCGGTGTAGACCAGGCCGTTGGCGGCGGCGACGCAGAGGATCTGGCCGTCCTTCTTCAGCACTGAGGAGACGGCAGCGGTAGGGGCGGGGTCGGACTTGCTTGGCGGAGCCGTCGGAGGGGAAGGACAGGCCGCGGGCGTCGGCGGCTGCGAGTGGTGGAGGAGAGGGAGGCGGCGGTGGCAGCGCTCAGGCGGGGAGGGAGGCAGGACGGCGTCGTGGAGCGGCGGTTCCTGGTGGAGACGCTCCGTGGGAATCTAATGGCGAAAGATGGATTCGGCAGTTATATCGGCGGCAAGGATAGAATGGTAATTTTCTTTACTTATTTAGCATTTATTGTTCTTGGCAACCATGCTTATGGGAACAGTAGGCTTGGCTTTACTTAGCAGTGCAGGCTATTTTGATTTATTTACATTTAGAATTACTTAAAAGGACAAAATGATATACTACAGTTTTAAATAAAAATTAATAAAATTGTTATTTATAATATAAGATGGTATTAATCTTATATTAAATATATGAAGCTACGTGTATATATATAAACTTGTTTTCAAATATTTATTTGGTATTGATAATATGAAATGAATAACGAATTACCTTTCACTAATGGATAAATTACATTATTAGTATAATTTTATGGTACGACAGTGCATATAATTATTTTTATGGTAAATGGTTTAATCAACTTGCATATAATTTGTTGGGATTGGGTCACATGGAGAAGGTGGTGGCACTAAAATGACCATAATGCTCACCAAGAATTTTTATATTTTTTAATTAATTAGTTGCGATGAGAATACATTAATAATGTGATGTTAGCTCTTTGTTTTTAACATGTTCTGATAATAAATTATAGTATAATAATTAATAACTCATTATTTAGATTACTATTTAAAGACAATGTTTGCTGAATATTTATGAACCTACATGGACAGTGCAATTAAAGAGTTGGTTGAGCTCACAGCATTGCCTTTTGTGCCTTTTGTGTAATAGCTCTCTCCCACAGTTATTTCAAATTCAATTTTGACGACTTTTGTATCCAATAATTCTTGTGTGGCATGTGTATGTGTAGATTTTACGAATTATGTATAATTGGATAGTGTATATAAATTATTATTATTTGTGGATAAGTAATAAATATAATATCACAGATGAAGCATTTAGGGCCAATATCATCACTGGCGATCAACACCTCCGACGACATTCTGTACTCAGCCTCCCTAGACAAGACCGTCAAAGTATGGCGCATCTCCGACTTCAAATGCATCGAGACCATCCAGGCCCACCCGGAGCCCGTCAACGCCATCGTCCTCGCCGACGACGGCGTCCTCTACACCGCCTCCGGACGACGCCACCGTCCGGCGTCTGGCGGCGCAACTTCTGCAGCGGCGGCCGCCCCCACTCCCCTCACCGTCACCCTCCCCACCAAGCACTCGCCCGTCAAGGCCCCTGGCCCTCCACCCACGACGGCGCCGTCCCTGTACGGCGGCTGCACCGACGGCTACGTCCACTACTGGCTGCGGGGGTGGTTCTCCGGCCAGATCCAGTACGGCCGCCGCGCTGCCGGGGCACACGCACGCCGTGATGTGCCTGGCCAGCGTGGCGGACTACGTGGTGAGCGGATCGGCCGACTCGACGGGTCGGGTCTGGGTGAGGGAGATGGACGGGTTCCACACGTGCATCGCAGTGCTGCACGGCCACCGGGGCCCGATCAGGTGCGTGGCGGCGTTTCCGAATCGGGCTCCGCCGGCGGCGACAGGGGAGGAGAGCGCTGAGGAGGGTTGTACTTTGTCCACTGGGAGTTTGGACGGCGTGGTTAAGGTGTGGCGCGTGAGGAACACGGCGACCGGTCAGACTCGGGAGCCGACGCAAAATGCCCACGAGTATTTTGAGCTGACTTGATGAGGTTCGACTGTTTGGGTTGGACTTGGAGACTCGTGTGTGATTTACTCATACCATATGATTTATCTTTGTCACGGACATTACATATATAAATCAATATAGTTTAACTGATTTTATTTATTTTTTATTCTAATATTTGATATTTTTAACACTGGTGGAATTTTTCCAAAACGTGGACATGTGGATTTTTTTTTCCAATAACATTCTCAAACATTTGATGATCAATTGACACCTAAGAGCTGTAAAACTCGATTATTAGTTATATTATCACAATATAATCGGTATTGAAGGTTTCTTAAATTACTCATAAGAAAATAATATAACTGCTGATGTTTTGACTAGCAAGCAGATAATTGAGAACAATAATGAGAACTTACAAAGATATTCTTCTACTATTGACTCCATACTCAGAATATTGACTCCATACTCGAATAATCTTTCTTAATTGTTATATGGTGAGTTTGGGTGTACATTGTAGGGTACATTCTTTCTTAATTGTTATATGGTGAGTTTGGGTGTACATTGTAGGGTACATTCGACATTAAAACAACATTGTTATGTTTTCTTAATTGCAATTTTGTGTGTTCGTGTCATTTCAAATCATCTCATCACACAAAATAATGAGCATGGTTCCCAAGCTATAGAATACCAACTCCAACCTCTGAAAATTCACCGCAAAAACCACCTACAAATCCAAAACAACTCCAGAATTCTCTGTAGGCGTTCTGTTAATTGTGCTTTAATGCCATAAACTAGTCCCAACATCAAAAAATATATAGTTTCCCCTGATATTACCCTTCACTTTTGTAGATGTCTACAGGTAAAAACAAGAACTCGTCAAAATTCTCGTGTATTTATAGTGTTTTTCAATTTCATGCTTCAATTGTGTTTCAATTTCGTCCATCACGCTGATTATACATTATTTTTAGTTTTTTGGGCGTTCGATTGTGCTTCAGGCTGATTTATAATATATTTTTTTATTTTTACTATCCGATTTATCCTTGATTAAGGTTAGTTTTACAATGTGCTTTGGTCTTTGTGTCGATGTTGCTTTGATTCACGTTGTTGTTACATCATTTTCCCATTTTGTGTTAGGATTATGGTTAGGTTTCAATTTTTTTGCTTGTGTACATCACTTAATACCACTGTGTGCATCACTTTGTATATGTGTGGACATTGCATGTTCGTCGTGTGTTTTGTTTTCACTTTTTATGTCTTGTGTATATCAGTTGTCAGTAATGGATACATATCTGCTCATTATTGTGTATTGCATTTGGTATTCATAATCTCTACCCCAATTGCAATCATTGTCTTTTGCACATTAGTTGCATCACTGTGCACCTTGTATATATTTCATTTATAATATCTCATGTATTTTTTATAGCTCTGTGTTATTTACACCACTTCTGTGAATACATCACTCTGCAAGTGTTTGACTAATAAAATATTTTTTTATTTACTACAAGCAATGTAGTGAAATGAAAATAACAAAGGCAAATAGTGATGACATTACATTACATAGAGGAGAGCCCAATGAGCAGGATGCAGATTGAAAACTAGTTAATGGTAATGATGAAATGGAGGATATTGAAGCTTAAACGGGCAATTCAAGAAATGAATGATCTTTTTTTGATATGTAAGTATTTAGGATGACATTGTAACATTCAATGTACTCATTTAATATTATGCTACAAAACCTAACATCTATGTTATGTGTGCATCCAATTGCATTATATGCACATCAAATTAATTATACATGTATAATATTTACATGATGAATATACATCGTATAAAATGATGCTATACATCAAATTTATATTATATGTACATTACTTGTGTTATTGATAACACGTACTTTTCGTCCATATTGGAACTTATTAAGTTAGATCTCAACTACTGTTTGTATGCTTTTAGTGTTTTTTTTACTTTAATTTCTATTATTTAGACATTATTATGTGTTTATGAGTTTATGTTTTATTTATAGGAATTTGAAGTCATTTTGGTTGGATTGAGATCATTGATAAAGAAATGAACTAAAGAATGTGAAGAGAAGAGTCAAATTGGCCAAGGTTGGAGTAAGCCCATGATCCCACGAGACCGACAGAGCTCAGAAGACCACTATCGACCCCACTAGCTGTCGATAGTTGGGTCAATAATTTAGGCCAATTTCAAGAATACCCTTAATAACCTCAGTAGCGGTCGATAACGGGTTCGCTACTGTAAACCATTATCGATCCAATTATTGATCGATAGTGAGGTCAATAATGTCCAGAAACATTACAAAACATTACAAAATAGGGTTTAAAGGATAAGAATTTATTTTTGGATTATAAAAGGAGGGCCAAGAACCAATCCACATACATCTTTTCACCACCCATTTGCTTGGGAACCCTCATTTCACCACCAAAAATGCTCCATGAAAGGGAGATAGAGAAATCGAGAAGGAGTTCGGAGGAGAAACACGACGAACAGAAAGATCAAAGGATCCACAACCATCCTACGATTTATCTTTCTTATTTTTACTTTATGAACAAAATGTGTTCAATGAAATGCATATATGAATGTTTAATCATGTCAAGATAATTTCATAGTATTTTGGGGTTTACTAAATATGAACGAATAATATTTTGAACTTTTATTTCAATCAGGCATTTGATTATTTCAATATTTTTTATTCTTGATTTAGATACATGCATAATTGCTCTAAAACATTTATGCTTATTAGTTTAACATTTCATAAATCGAGAAACAATTATTGTTAGTAGAACTATGAATTTAGAACGTTCTAATGAATAAGATCAATGGATTTAAGATTAAAATTGATGCTGTTAAAATCTTTTAAATTTTTCGGAGTTCTAATTGCGATTGACAACGTGTCTCGCATTTAGAACTCACTGTTTAATCACTCTGAGAGACTGGTAAAACTATATTTGTGGTTAACATATATTGAATTGATTCGAATAATGCTTGATTTATTGAGAAGGTTTCACATTCGAGTATGATTCCTTTACTATTTTTGTGTGTGTAATTCATAATTGCATAAAAGAATTGAAAATCGTTTGTATTTCTAAAGTTGTGATCGATCTAGATTTGATAAATCATAATTCGAGATATGAGGTTTATCAATAGGTTTTCAAGCACGAGACACTTTATTCAATAAAATCGGAAGGTTTGAGATTAATAGTGAATTCGTACAAATCTTTAAAACCTTTTAGAGTTGTAAAAATGTACAAATCTTAAAGTCTTCTAGAGTTCTAAGCGTGATCTTGAAAATGCGTCTCACATTTAGAATCCACGGTTCAAATTCTTTGCGAGAAGGCTTAAACTATTCTTGTGATTGACTTATATAGCTAAATCACAACAATACTCGAATGATTAAACATGAAAGACATTGAAAGTTCATTGTAACTCCAAACCCCAGAATACCTCCGTCTCATTTGAAAACATCACTTTCTTATTTTTGTACTTTTATTCTTGATAAATTAGTTTATTTTATGCTCGTCGTTTATAAATGATAAAATCGACATTTCCTATTTATTTAAATAAAATTAATTAATTAATAACTACTTGACAATTTTAAGATTTGGTCCCTATGGAAATTGACCTTACTCATGGTGTACTACATCTACACTGTACGCTTGCGGTTAGATAGAGTATATAAATGAACAAGTTTTTATTACTCAAAACCAATCCCTAGTAAAATAGGGAGAGGTCAGCTATATGTACATTATATTTATGTTATGCGTGCATATTATTTACATTAATGTTATATGTATATTACATTTTTATTATACTTAAACCACATTTATGATATATGTGTATAAATTTTGGATAGTGAATGTACCTTATATAATAAAACATCACATTTATGTTATATGTACATCAAAAAGACAACAGATGTACATTGTATAATCCTACTTATATGTTATATGTACATCAAAAAGAAAACGAATGTACATCGTATAATCCTACTTATATACATACATACTTTTAGCAAATATGTGTTTCAACAAGATAATAAATGTACATCATATAAACTCATTATGTACACCGTACAAAAAATTCAGTTCACTAATACGATAGATACATTATTTTTCACACACATGTACTTAAACATTGTGTAAGGTGGATATATTAGTTAAAAACACTATGTAAATTGACCGTGCAATATCTTAACTCTGCTTACAATAAATTTTTAATTACAACAATAATCACATTAATAAATGACTTTTAATAGTTTGTCCTCAATAAAATGAAATTGGCTTTCAAATCTATGTATGATTTTTAATACGATTGTCGGGACTTCCGGCAGTTAGATGAACAAGACAGTCATCTCTAGCAATTCCATAATAATATCCTATAAGGTACAACGGGAACCAACACAATGTGCATCAAATCACACATGCTGATAACATCAAGACACCTCTTGAAATCACACAAGGCGACAGTCCTTGAAAGACTCCTTTAAACAGAATTATTTGGGAGAACAAAATGTCACCAGAGAAGTAATCCTTACCAGATGCAGGACACCAGTTATTTATGAATTTATAAAGCTTATGTAGCCAAACATTGGTATAAAAATTGTATTTTGTAGCCGATATGAATTGACCAATAAATAAATCAGCCAACAATATAAAATACACTAGATAACGAAAAGGATACATCACAATACCTAAACCTTAAACCATAAACAATACCTAAACCCTGAACCCAAAACGATATCTAAACCCTAAGCCCATATAATCAGTAAACACAATTATTCATATATTATCCCATATAACCAGAAGAAACATAAAAACTACACAAAAATTTAAAATAAAATCTCAAATTAACAAATTGCACACATCTACGTGGTTCAGAATTTTACGCACCTCTTTGTATTTAATTTATTTTAAAACGTTCAAGCCTGCTCGCAAGAGCACGAGGACGCTTGTAGGGCGGAAAGCTGACTCGAGTCGATTCTCAAGAAACAATCAATCAGAATCTCAAATGTTTGTTTGATCACAAGTAACACATAAACATGTATAATTGAGGGGGGGTGGGGGGTTGTTTTTGTTTAGGAACTAAGAATTTAAAAGCAATATTGACAACTAATTAACTTAATCTACTTATCTAAAACTAATTAACCAACAAGAATTTAAAAGCTTAATTAACTAAGATGACACTGGGGTTTTGAAATTAAAGAACAACTGAGAAGCATGAACTAAACAAACTAAATTCAAAGACGAAAGATTATGAACTAAATTATCCAAAGTATTCAAGGTAACAAGCATAAAGTAACTCAAGAACAAATATTTAAAACTAGAATTAACTAAGAAAGCAATAAGGAGTTTAGAATACTTAGTGAAACTAATAAAAGCGGTAAAAATCTCCAACTATTCCGGAGTTGGAACGTCGATCTTGATTGAAAAATGAATCTCGAACGCAAGGATCTTGAATCTTCAATCACGATCTTCTAACTAAGTAACAGAGAGTGAAAATGTGCTCTTTCTATGCCCCTCAACCCTAGGAAGGTGTTTGGAAGCGTAGTCTCCCTTTCCAAGTCAGATTATGAAAGGTATTTATAATTATTTCATGACTTAGCCCACAAGAAATCAAAAAAAGAAATGCATTTCCAGTGTCGGGCATCGAATAGCGTCGATCTACGCGGGAATCGATGCGTGCCAGGTCAACGGTTCCTAGCGAGTCAGTGCGTCGATCGACGCGGCCTGGATCGACGCTTCAGAGAGTTTTGGTCAACCGAGCGTCGATCGACGGAGTATGGATCGACGCTACAGAGAGTTTGCATCGGCTTCTTGTCGATAGATGGTCGATCGACGCGGACATATGGCGGCGGCGACGGCATGTCGATGCGAGCGTCGATTGACGCTCCTGCCTTCGCGTCTCAGTTACTCAATAAATCTGCTACTTCTTCACCGGAAAGCTCGATCTTGTCTCTCAATCGTCAAACTTCATCTATTTAAGCGCTGAACTCCTCCGGTTACTTAGCTGTATGGGAAAAATAGAGAATAAGTACCCATTTACGTCAATTATGATCAAAACACTGTAAAATAAGCTGGAGATACAAAAATACGAAAATAAGCTTAATCTATCCAACTTATACCAAAACTAACAACAAAAATGAACTAAAACACTAACTAAAATCAAGACAAATTCGTGTTAACCAACTACCCCACGCTTAATTGGTTTGTTCGTCCTCGAACAAACGATAGTTTCAAAGAGTAATAGAATGAAAATAAGCTCAAGCAGAGTCGTGTCGTGCCACATACATAACTTTGAAAATATAGATAAGTGAAAAGCAACCTCAAAAGCTCGACGCTTATTACATTGTCGCTTCAAAAAAAAAATCATGCATCCTCTCAAAGGGAAATATATATGTGTGTGCTCAAAAGCACTCGAGAATTTTTCAAGGGGACGTGTTTACACTTAATTCATCAGAACACATGCACAATAAATAAGAACTGAAAATTAAAAACTTCTCCATTGCGTTTAAGTGTGTAACCCACAATGAAGGCTATTTGGACGGGTATGGAGTATATAAGTCGTGTGGCTAACTCATGATCTAACGTGATTAATAACTCACTCAACCTAATCTAATCACGAAGCAATGTGCTTCACCTCACCCAACAAAACCTCACTAAACTCTCATAACGTAGCCTTAAAACTTAGGCTATTTCTCAACTCGAATCCCAAAAACCAACTTGTGAACAAACCACTTAAACAATATAGAAGCTTAAAATTTGCTCCCTCTTTACGCTCAACTGTTGCCTCTTAAACATTAGGCTCATAACAAAATCGACAAAATTAAACGCAAGCCTTTATACACATAGGCAACAACTCAACAAGATTCACCACCCTCTTTTTTTAAAAGATGGTGATCCTTAACATTTAACAAAATCATAAATCCCTTATCAAAATCCCAAAACACTAATAACCAACAGATATCACCAACTCTTACCCCACGCTTTTAATGATGTAGGAGTTAACTCATAACACTCATGGCTATAGGAAATGGATTATTTGGCTATGAGGGGCTAATTCGGAATTTATAGTGGCTGTTATATATGGATATGGCCGGAATAAGGGTTTTATCTGTGCCTTAACGTCATATTCAAAGCTAACTGCACACAGCGATTTCAAAGAGATCTCAAAACAGAACTCACTCACGTGCATGCAAAGATGATAAACACTCAGGCTACTCAAAGGCTTTTGCATGAAAAGATTTTGAATTGACGCTGCTTTTAAGGTTTTGCAAAATTATTTGCGTCCAAGTATCATTTTACGATATATATAAATGAAAATTTTGAAAAGTTTATGCACTTATACATGCTCAAATACAAGAACCTCAAATCATACTTAATCAACTTTGATTGGCAAGCCAGACAAACACAATATCGCGCAGGAGTAGCAATCAATCACGTTCAAATATTAGCTACTACAAATCCACGAATTTAAATTGCACAATTATAAAATATAATTACTCAACCATTCTCCCCCCTCTAAAAATCCAGCAATCTCCTGAGTGCCATATGTAAAAGAAAATCAAAAGAGGGAAGGAGTAAGAAAGCGTCCCTGAAAATTAAATAGTCGAGCTACTCCAAAATAGCACTGTGCAATCATCCATTCCTCTTGAATAAAAATCCTACAAAAATAATCAAGCAAACAAAGAACAAACTAATAAAATAAGAAAAATCAAAAGAAAAAGACAAAAAGAAATCAAACTCTTGGGTTGCCTCCCAAGAAGCGCAATTTTTAACGTCGCTTGCTCGACGCAATTTGTGCGATCAATTTCCAATCTGTGGTGGAACCACTAACTCCACTACTTCATAATCGTGATTTGACAATGTTTTATCGTGATAAGGTTCAACTCTATGTCTGCGGACTTGAAATATTGACTCTTCGCTCTCATCGTACAAGGCGACCACTCCATACTCATACATTTCTTCAATCAAAAATGGCCCACTCCACGCTGAATTGAGCTTATTTGGAACCAACTTAAGTACGGAATCATAAAACATCACTAATTGACCATCCTCGAACTGCATGTCAGCAATCTTCTCATCACCACGCTCGCTCAACTTCTTCTTCTTCGTCCAAGTGCTATTGTACACCTCGCCTCTGATTATTACACGTTCAAAATCTTCATTGGGCTCGAGTAAAATGTACCTCATATGAATTTTTAGTGGATTCAACTCCACTTTAGGCTCGATTCCATGTGCGTTATCTATCTCGCATAATTCAACATCAAAATTGTTAAATTCCTCCATGATCTCAACTAAATCAATTCCCAGCCATTCGATCACCTCCTCCCCACCCAAAAGTCCATTATCATCCCCGGCGTCCAACTCATCTAGGATAGTAACACTTTGGAGCTCATGGATGTAAGAATCAATGGGATCAACGAATGAACATTCATCTCGCAAGAGTGATGAAGGAGCTTTATGGATATCTTGAAGCGAAAATGTCATTGATTCGCCCAAGACGAACATGGTCATCCTACCTTTATTGACATCTATAAAACCATGCGTAGTAGACATAAACAGACGACCCAACAAAATAGTGTGCTCTTTATCATTACTAGGTACCTCGCCAACGTCCAAAAAAATGAAATCTATTGGTACCACCAGTTCACCAACTTCCACCAAGACATCTTCAATAATACCCAAGGGTTTCGTGATCCAATGATCCGCTAATTGAAGCCTCATTGTGGTTGGCTTAATCATCCCAAGATCAAATTCCTTGTAAATAGAATAGGGCATCAAATTTATGCTAGCGCCAAGATCGAGCACCCCCTTGCTGTTTGCCCATTCTCGAGGGAAATAGTATAATCCTTTTCCTTGGGTGGTAATGGTTTCTTGATTATTTCACTAACTTCTTTCGTCAATGCCACATGTTGGTTCACTTCTAAACGTCTTTCTCTCGAGGCGAGTTCTTTGAAAAACTTCACATATGCCGGCATCGTCTTGATTACATCCAAAAGAAAAAAGGTTGATATTCACATTCTTCAGCAAATTGTAGAGCTCCATGAATTTCTTATTTTCTTTAGCCGGGCGTAGATGACTAGGAAAGGGAACTGTGTCACAGATTGTGGTTGTCCACTGCCTTGGTTGCGGAGTCGAAGGCTTGATAATATCGTCAATTGTCGTTGGAGTGAGGACTTGGTTCAGAATTTTCCCCTTCAATGACCCCGGAACATATGGGTTTGGTGACTTGTGCATGTGGTCCCCTAGTTTAGGTTTACCTGCTTTAGGCAGCTCCGTGGGAAGAATTTCGACACTCTCCTCTTCTTTTTCCTCAACTTGCTCGACTCCAGTATCTATCTTCTTTCCGCTTTGCAGGACATGAACGGCTAAAGCCTGCTCAGGTTGACTTGAAAATTTGTCTTTCTCGTTCAATAATTTTGCCATGGAGGTCGCTAAATGTCCCAATTGTGCCTCAATATTCTTCAAACTCTTCGTATGCTCATCCACTGTTGAAATTAATCTTGTGAGGCCGTCTAGGTTTCGAATAGTCTTAGTGATTTAATTCTACTGCCATACTAATAGTTGGTCGTTCGATTGTACTGGTGTAGGCTTTTGCCTCTGTTTCTGAAAATTGTTTGGTGGGGGTGGTGGGAGGTACTATGGGTCAGTCTGTGACTGCATCGGCATATAACTCGGGCTATCCGGACCCCAATTGAAGTTCAGATGATCATGCCGCATCTGATATTGATTAAAAGGCTTTGTGTATGTCTGCCTAGAACTTGGTGATTGGTGATGACCCATCTGATCCTTAATGGCTTTCGACTCCGCTTCAAGCTCATCGTAGTACGTCACTTTGCACACATTCGCTATATGCCCTCGATCTCCGCATTGAGTACACAAATCAATGTCCTTCGTTGAAGAAGTCTTTTTCTCTAGCTTAGCTTTTAGGGCTGCAATTTCCTTGGTCAAATCCTCAATTGCCTTGTCTTCTTCATTTGGTGTTTCAGAGACTTCATTGACTCTTATCTTTCGTGGTCTGGAGTTCGTATGCAGGGATTTCTCGCTCATCTTTTCGAATACTCTCTTGTCGTCAACAACAGTCAAGTCTCTAAAATCTCTATCGGATGCTATCTCAACTTGATTCTTGTACGTGGTTGACAATCTGTCGAAGAAAAGTTGATTAACCATTTCAGGGGAATAGTTGTGGTGAGGACAAGCCTGCAGAAGTATCTTGTTACGTTCCCATGCCTCGTGGAATAATTCTCCCTCTTGGTGATCAAAATTCGCGATTTGCCTCTGAAGTTGCCCCGTTTTTTGGGCTAAATAATATTGGTTCACAAATGTTTCATTAATAATTTCCCAGTCGGTTAGTGATCTTGGTTCTAAAGAAAGAAACCAAGACTTAGCCTTGTCTTTCATGCAATATGGGAAGCAGATCATTTGTAACTCTTTGCGGTGGAGTCCCATGGGTGGGAGTCTACTAACTTCGTCATAAAATACCCGCAAAAAGGCCAATGGTTCTTCATGAGCATTCCCGTGGAAAGTCGGAAGCAGGTTAATTTGGTGAGGCTTTATCTCAACATCTCTGGCGGTTCGTCCCAAAACAATAGCAAAACTGTACGGTACAACTTGCGGACGTGCCAAATCTCGCTGTCGAGGCTTCAGTGCATGTCGTGGAACTCCATCTCGGTCATGAGGCCTCTCGTAGTTATGGTTATGCACGTTCCTCTCGTAATAGTTGTCATGCACGCGTCTCTCATTAAAGTCTTCTTGGTCGTAATCATGTTCCTGACTTTCCAACCAAGCTTCTAAACGTCCATTATGTTCGTTACGCTGATTATTGATTTCTCCATTCCCGTCCTCGTTTCCGCCCCTGTTCTCCATATTTCGCTGGATGTCTGCCCAGTAAGTTCGAGGTTGTATCGGGCCTCCGTAGCGAATCGTCTTGTTGTCGTATTCATCTCTATTGAGACGTGGAGGGGGTTTGGGTGGCTCATTACCGGCATTTTCATTACGAACAGAATGCGCTCCTAACATTGTTTCAAGAATCTCTTCGCAAACAAAATCAGTTGCGATAGAAGATTCGCTTTCAGGAATAGAAATAGGTCTTGATCTTGCGTGTTTGGAGCGATGAATGTTGTCAAGTAATGGTGCAAGATCCGGTCGAATTGATCTTCTACCTTGCATGCACTCAATAACAAATCAAACGTATCGAATGGCAAAACGAGTCCCAGTTTTAATTATACAAATAGACGGTTAAAAATAAAATAAAACTATCAAACATCTTTGAAACCTTTGCTTGTTCCCCGACAACGGTGCCAAAATTTTGATTCAGGCTTATACGCACCCCTTTGTATATATTTTATTTTAAAATGTTCAAGCCTGCTCACAAGAGTACGAGGACGCTTGTAGGGTAAAAAGCTGGCTCGAGTCGATTCTCAAGAAATAATCAATCGGAATCTCAAATGTTTATTTGATCAAAAGTAACACATAAACATGTATAATTGGGGGGTTTGTTTGTTTTTGTTTAGGAACTAAGAATTTAAAAGCAATTTTGACAACTAATTAACTTAATCTACTTATCTAAAACTAATTAACCAAAAAGAATTTAAAAGCTTAATTAACTAAGATGACACTAGGGTTTTGAAAATTAAAGAACAATTGAAAAACATGAACTAGATTGCTACGAAAATAACTAAGCATTGAACTAAACAAACTAAATTCAAAGACAAAAGATTATGAACTAAATTATCCAAAGTATTCAAGGTAACAAGCATAAAGCAACCCAAGAACAAATATTTAAAACTAGAATTAACTAAGAAAGCAATAAGGAGTTTAGAATACTTAGTGAAACTAATAAAAGCGGTAAAAATCTCCAGCTATTCCGGAGTCAGAACGTCGATCTTGATTGAAAAGTGAATCTCGAATGCAAGGATCTTGAATCATCAATTACGATCTTTTAACTACGTAGCTGAGAGTGAAAATGTGCTCTTTCTATGCCCCTCAACCCTAGGAAGGTGTGTGGAAGCGTAGTCTCCCTTTCCAAGTCGGATTATGAAAGGTATTTATAATTATTTCATAACTTGGCCCACAAGAAATCAGAAAAAAATGCGTTTCCAGCATCGGGCGTCGATTAGCGTCGATCGACGTGTGCTAGGTCGATGGTTCTTAGCGATTCAGTGCGTCGATCGACGCGGCTGGATCGACGCTTCAGAGAGTTTTGGTCGACCGAGCGTCGATCGACGGAGTATGGATCGCCGCTACAGAGAGTTTACGTCGGTTTCTTGTCGATGGATGGTCGATCGACGCGGGCATATGGCAGCATCGACGGCACGTCGATGTGAGCATCGATCGATGCTCCTGCCTTCGTATCTCAGTTACTCGATAAATCTGCTACTTCTTCATCGGAAAGCTCTATCTTGTCTCTTGATCGTCAAACTTCATCTATTTAAGCGCTGAACTCCTCCGGTTACTTAGCTGTATGGGAAAAATAGAGAATAATTACCCATTTATGTCAATTATGATAAATACACGGTAAAATAAGTTGGAGATACAAAAATAAAAAAATAAGCTTAATCTATCCAACTTATGCCAAAACTAACAACAATAACGAACTAAAACACTAACTAAAACCAAGACAAATTCGTGTTAATCACTACGCCAGAAACAATCATAGTTTATATCAAAATATACATTAAATACATAGAGCAAAAAATAACTTATAGTGATAAACACACACACATACACACACACACACACACACACACGGGCACATTATATTATACACATATGTACATCATATGAAAGTCACAAGTACGTCAAAAAAGAACATATGAAATAGAAAGAAGTCTTAATCAGAAATACATGCTCCAATTAAAGAAAAGAAAAAGTGATGTATCTCTAACATCATAATGGTATACCTTAAGCCATCACACGATGTACATATCATAAAAAAATAATGCAAATATGAATAGTATAACAAATAACACAAAACATTCTGCACATAAACATAATTCAGAATAATCGTATCCACAAAATAAACTCAAAACCAACTAAATTACAAAAATTATGAAATCATATTCCAATATAAATGATTACACAAAATCTTATTTAGAAAATTCAGTTAGATCAAAAATATCAAGTACAATAACTAAGTTCATACCAAAAGAATATAAGATGCATGGTGCACTTTACCCAACAATAATATCGAAGATCTAGGGAATACGTTGATGGAATCATCAAATAATGAAAAGTTTATTCAGGAACAGAAGATGCATCACCAAAAACTGAAAAATACAGGCGCACCAATTTTCACAGCTACTGCGTAAAAAATCAAGGACCAAAAACTTTAGGAATAAGAAGAATGGTGAAGATTCATGAAATTCAATGAGAGATTTGCGGAAAAAAACGGAGAAGAAGAAATAAAAGAGAATATGTGGAAAAAAAAGACATCGGGGGAAGACTCTCAACTCCGCACATGTGAACCCTATGAATATTTTAATTCAAACGACATCATTTTGGTGTTGGGTGCACATTGTATGAGCACCCGTGTGCAACATATGATTTACGAATTTTTGGTGCACTGTTGGAAAAACTATTTTCACTATGTTAAGAAGAAGTAGATATGACAATTAATGTGGCGTCAATTTTAACCGGAAATAAATGATAGTTAAGGTTTCGAATTAGTTCCTATACACTGCTTGGTTAAGGTTTCGATTTAGCTCCTTCTAGCTGATAAAGCTTAAAAAGTTTTGTTTCAGAAAAAGTTGCAGATTTTAGTTTTTTCTATTAAGCTCATAGCTGATTGAATAGTTTTTCTTTTTATCCTTTTCTTTTTAATTGTTTTTATATATACAAACATATTATTTTACCGTTCTACATAAATATTATTCTTAGACATATAAATTTTTTTTATTTATCAATATAATTATTTATATTTTTTCTTAGTTTTGTAAACTCATTTTTAGAAAGTTTTTATTTATTATTTGAAATTTATTTATTATTATTTTATATTCTTATTACTTTTTATGTATATTATAATTATATCTCCCAATCATGTATGTATCATAAAATTAACATTCAATCCGCTATTAATTAGCTAATTTACCAAACACTAATTTACAATCAGCTATCAACTACAAATTATTAGCCATCAACTCCTTATATCAACTTAACCAAACGAACCCTAAATTATATTTTTGTATGGAGTTTTCAAATGTTAATACTAAAAAGTATACTACATATTAAGGATTATTAAAGAGTTATTAATTCAATATAGAGCAGGGTCTTCTGTGTGGCAGCCACACGGATCATTTTTCTGTATGACGGTACCCAAATCCGCTCCAGCCCCAAGCCCAAATAAAAAAATGGGTCATGTATAAATAATAGGTTGTGAAAATTTGGCCTTATTTCACAATCTCTTTCTCTCTCCCGTTCATATTTTTCAGCATTCTCCAGCCGTCAATCAAGAGTAGCTACTCCGGCAATTCAGCTCCTCCGGCCCGACCCGACCCTATTTTAGGCGGGCTACACATTATTCGGGAACCGCCCAGGATCACCGTTACTTTTCTCAACGGCGTCTAGGAGTCATTCGATGCCACCGCGATTCCGGAGCAGCATATCCACACCATGATTCTCGAAAAGGGTCAGTATCTCGAGACAGAGCAGATGTTTCGCGAGGCTGAAGACCAGATGAAGAGCTGTGTCGGCCCTTTACTGGAATTAAGGTACCGGGAATTATGTTGTTTCTCATTTTTAGGGTTTTGTTTTGATATTGGGGTGGTTGGATTGTGGATTTTTTCTCATTGGCAATTCTTCAAACACTATGGTGCATAGGTTTTATTTTTCATATTTTGTGGTTTTTATGCTGTGATTGAGAATGGGTTTTAAAAATGATTTTGGTGTTTGATTCAATGCCCTTAATGTTGTGTTGGCATGCTTTATGAGCGTAGAACACTCATAAAGAAATATATATGATTCCTATCTACATTTTGGTGGAAAGAAAAAAAAAAGTTTCTTATCAACAAGGCTAGCAATACCACGAATGGGGCCAAACTTGAATTTTGCAATTTAACCATAACTCAAATCCTAGAAAACATGATTCGAACTTTTGTGTACCTACTTTATAAAGATTTGTCAAAAATTTAAAAGCTCGCCCGCAAGAGAACGGGATCGCATGTAGGTTGGTAAGTTGAACCGAATCGTCTCTCAAGGAAAACTAGGCTCGGAAAGTTCCTTTTGTGTTTGTTGTTCACGAATAAGAAAATAAAAAAATAACACAAGATTGGGGTTTTGTTTGATTTTTTTATGAACTCGAAATTAATTAAACTAATTAAAACTAGATTATCTAAGCTATGATCTAATTAACTAAATCTAAATATTATTTAAACTAAGAATTTAATTATCTAAATTATCTAAATCTAAGATTAATTTACCTAAGAACAATTAAATTAAATCTAGGGATTATTATTAATTAAAATTATTTAAAATGATTTAAGAAAACTAGGGTTCTAGAGCTTCGATTCGTCTCCACGATCGCTTGGGAAAACCCAATTGATGGTTCACAACGACTCTAGGCTCTAGACCCATTAGATCTAGCCTACTAACATTAACAAAATCATCATCCCAATCTCAACAMAATCACAAGAAAKTTTCRTCATGGACATAATAATTATTAATTAAACTAAGAGCATAAGAAAATAAGAACTTACTAATTAAACTATGAAGATCCGCAGCGTTTTGGTGTAGAAATMCAYGAACTAACATTAATCTAAACTATCTAGGAGCTAATSTAAACTAATCTAGAACTAGAGAACTAAATCTAARAAATTATGAAGAGAMACTAAAAACAACTCGGCACTCGTTGGGGTTGTCAATCCCTAAGAGGCCTTAAAAACCCTAGAAATAAGTTTAAAGTGTCTAACTATAGCTTAGGTAACTTGAAAATTTGGATTTATGGGGTAGTATTTATAGAACTTGGAAATCTTGGGCCATAAGTCATGAAAAATCTGTTCTGGACCCCGTTAACGGTTACGCTAACGGTTAGAAGTTTCTAGAAGGTAACAGTCAAATAAACGTTCTAGATTGGTTAGCGGTTGGTAGCAACTGCTAAGTCTTCATTTTCAGCATCCTGGTCGTTTAACATCGGTTGTCAGTAACCGTGAAGGGTTAGCGGTAACAGCTAGCAGTTAAGAGTGACCGCTAAGTTATCGTTAGCTTCAACGACAACGGTTCCAGCAGCATAACCATTATAGAATGTCTGTCAGCTCAAATTCTTGCCACTTCTTCACCGGAAAGCTCGATCTTTGACTCTCGATCATTATACTTCATCTTTAACGTGCTGAAATCTTCTGGTTACTTAGCTATAAGGTGAAAAATAACAAAATATCACCTAATTGCATCAATCTCGATCAAAAAGCGGTAAAATAAGTTGGAGATACAAATATACGAAATTAAGTTTAAATTATCCAACTTATACCAAATACACTAATAAAAGAAACTAAAATACTACTAAAAATGACCACAAATACATGTTAATAAACTACCCCACGCTTTAATTGTTTGTTCGTCCTCGAACAGACGTTAAGTTCAAAGTGTAACTTAGAAAGAAAATAAGTTCAAATAATGAGTCGTGCGTTGCTACATAGATAATTCTGAAAATATAGGCACTAGTCACGCAACGTCAAACACTCCACCCTTATTAATTATCAATTCAAAAACAAATTCATGCATCGTCTCAAAGGGAAATATATAAGGGTGATCACTCAAAGCACTCAAGCAGTTGCTGCATGAGAAGTATATACACTCAAATCATACAGTTACAAGTATAATAAATAAGCACCGAAAATCAATCTCTTCTCAATCGCAAATTAAGTGTGTTATCGAACTAAGAATCGGAAAAGGGCTTTTTGGGTTGTAATAAAAGGATCTTTGGACGGGTATGGAATATATAAGTCGTGTGGCTAAGTCACTCAACCTAATCTAATCACGAAGCAAGTTGCTTCACCTCGTTTAAAAGAAAACCTCACTAAACACTCATAACGTAGCCTTTAAATTGGGCTATTTCTCAACTCGATACTCTACAACCGACTTGTTGCTCAAACCACTTAAACACAATTGAAGCTTATAACACGCTTCTTACACAACTCTTTTGCCTTCTAAACATTAGGCTTCATAATAAAATAAACGATAAAACACAAGCCTTTATTAGCGCGTAGTCAATGACTAAACACAATACAACAAGACTCACCATCTCTTTTCTTCTCTTTTTTTTTATCTCCCCCTTATTATTCTTTTTCCAGGGGTCATATTTTTTCTTTTCTTTTTTTTTTCGGATGATGGTCCTTAATTACAAAAATTCATAAATCCCTGATAATCTTTTTTCCCAAGACACTAATAATCAATAAAAATACGAACTCCTACCCCACGCTTTTAATGGTTTAGTAGGGTTACTCTCAATAAAATCACTCAGGGCTATAGGCATGGATTTTTTTTGGCTATGAGGGGCTATTCGGAATTTATAGTGGCTAAATATTTATGGATATGGCCGGAAGTAGGATTTTATCTGTGCCTTAATATCATTTTCAAAGTCAACTACACACAGCGGTTTCAAAGAGATATCAAAACTGAAACTTATTCAAGCACATGCAAAGATGATAATCACTCAGGCTACTCACAGGCTTTTTGCATGAAAAAGTTTTGAATTGACGCTGCTTTTAAGGTTTTGCGAAATCAATTGCGTCCAAGTACCATTTTACAATATATAAATATAATTTTAAAAACTTTATGCACTTATGCACGCTCAAAGACAAAAGCCTCAAATCAAACTTAGCTAACTTCGACAGGCAAGCCAGACAAACACAATTCTATAGTAATCAATCACGTAAAATTTAGCACTACAAATCATGATTTTTTTTTTAAATTGCGCATATTTTTAAGAATATAATTTATACTCAACCATCCCCCCCTCTAAAAATCCCGCAATCTCCTGATTGCTCTAAATATAAAGAAAAGAAAATCAAATGAGGAAAGGAGTAAGAAAACGTCCCTGAAATAGTCGAGTTGCTCCAAAAATTATTGTGCAAAATCCTTCGTATTGAATCTCGTGATTGGAAAATTTCCTGATTAACAACATCAAAATTCAGCTCAGATTTTTTTCCTCAAATTCGCACAAATCTCCCACGCTAGCGGTACCATTAACGGTAAGGCGGACCGCTAGGTGCTATCGTTAAGCTCCCTATTCAGTGCTAGCGGTAAGTATGGAACAGTGAGTGCAACCGCAAAGTAATCGTTAACCACTAAATGTTACTTCCCCAGCATCCTGTTTAGCGGTTGGTCTTTATCATTATTCGCTGGCTGCTTACGATAACTACAAACGGTTATAGTGACCGCTAAGTCCCCAGTTCTGGTGGTTATTTAAATAATATCTGCACATCAACACCGCAAAAACGTACCAAAGCATAGACACCACTAATAAAATTAAAAGAAAGAAATAAAAATCAAAAATAAAATCTAAGGAAAAAGAAATCAAACACTTGGGTTGCCTCCCAAGAAGCGCTTGTTTAACGTCGAAAGCTCGACGTCTTCTACGAACATTGCTATCCCGGATCCAGAAACAAGTGACGATCGTGCCACGCCTTAGTGTTCTCTAACATTAAGCATGGCAATTATAATCTCCAAAACGGGCACGGACAGCAAGTCGCAGAATTAAAACTCCAAGTTGCTTCGGAGGCCGAAAAAGCGAATAATTGATCACCACGAACATATTAAAAGAAAATTGCGGCACAGGGTGATCCTCTACTTTTTGGAAAATAAGGAAATCCGTCGAACAAACAGAAAGTCCCTCGTACACTCCGAACTCCTTTAAATCTTTAGCATCTCCCTCAACACCCTTAAAAATACTAAAATCTATATAATGGCATAGGGGAGGGAAATTTTGCTCGATTATCTCAACCACCATCTCATTCTCATCCTCGATCATGGGTGGCTCGATATGAGGCTCAATCATCGCATCCTTCTTGATAAACTCGTCCACCACCTTTTCTTCATTGGGCATCGCATCATCTCCATTCCTATTGATCTCGATTGGGCATGAATCTCCATCGTTGATTAGATTCCCCAATGGCAACACCTCCTCCTCGTCATCCATTAAATATTTAAAAAGCGTAAGAGGGTCGATCTCCTTCGTATCCTCAAACTCATCATCCGTTTTCATCTCTTCCAAAATTGGCTCCATCTTATTGCCTACATAAAAATTAAGAAAACTAGAATTCGTAAGATCTACATTAAGTTCCCAAGGCCATGCCCCAACATCCTTGTCTAAAGTCTCATCGATTAGCACAGGGGAAACGATCTTAACCAAATCTTCAATAACCTTCTCCTCACAAACTTCTCTCAAATGATCATTCGAGTTCGTATTCTCAACCTCTAAGATGGGCTTAATCACAACAAGAATCGGCACCTCAGGCTGACTTGGAAGTTCGACTTTCTCGTTTGACCTTTTCGCTAAATAATCCTCGATTTGACCACACAGTGCCTCCATAGTCCTTATAGACTTAGAATAGTTATCTCGGATGGTCGATAGTGCAAGTTCGTCTTGAAAACTCAGGATCTCAGCTTCTTGATCCTCTTGCCGCGCCAAAAATTGATCAACTTGCTCGTGTTCTTTACAGCTAGGATAGTAAGAAATTGGATCGCAAGAAGCATAAGATTCGTCATCATAAATGTGTGGGGCATATGGAACGTCTTCTTGGTTTGAGTAGTATTGTTGCCATCTAGGAGTGTAAAACTTCATCATGAATTCTTCGTACACGTCCTCCCAATTTGGAAAGGAATCGGGCTTCAAATGTAACAACCATTGTCGTGCTCTTCCATTTAGTTGCCGCATAAAGTGTCGCCTCCTAATTTGCTCTCTTGTAAGGCCGTGAAGAGGAAAAGTCTTTGTAATGTATTCGTATCCTTGGATGAACTCCACCGGATCCTCGCTCGGATGCCCACTAAATTTCGGCAGTTGCTCGTAGTAATAACTATCTAATTCGTACTCCCTCATCTTAGAGTTAATTGGAATGGCTAGTCTTCGACGGTGGTACTCGTTATCATACGATGGATACTCGTGATAGTAAGACATTTTTTTATTTTTAAAGTTTAAGTTTTTTTTTTTAATTTTGAAAATAATAAATTTTAAATGAAAAATAAAATTACGATTTTTTATTTTTTTATTTCGAAAAATATTTTTTTTTATAAAAATAATACTTTCGAATTTTATATATATATATATATATATATATATATATATATATATATATATATATATATATATATATATATATATATATGTATATGTATATTTTTAGTTTTCGAATTTATTTTTATTTTTTTGGGTTTTTGAATTTTTTTTATAATTTAAGAAAAACAGTTTGATAAATCTTGAGTTTTGTTGTCGACGCTCCTTACAAACACAACACACAAGATTAAACGCACCGGTGGAAAATAATAAAAACGAAATAAAGTGAAGAAACACAAATAAACACAAAAGATAAACGAAACGAAATAAGAACACAAATAGGGATACGAATAACAAACACAAATTTCACAACCTTTAGATTTCCCCGGCAACGGCGCCAAAATCTTGATTCGAACTTTTGTGTACCTACTTTATAAAGATTTGTCAAAAATTTAAAAGCTCGCCCGCAAGAGAACGGGATCGCGTGTAGGTTGGTAAGTTGAACCGAATCGTCTCTCAAGGAAAACTAGGCTCGGAAAGTTCCTTTTGTGTTTGTTGTTCAAGAATAAGAAAATAAGAAATGACACAAGATTGGGGTTTTGTTTGATTTGTTTTATGAACTAGAAATTAATTAAACTAATTAAAACTAGATTATCTAAGCTATGATCTAATTAACTAAATATAAAAATTATTTAACTAAGAATTTAATTATCTAAATTATCTAAATCTAAGATTAATTTACCTAAGAACAATAAAATAAAATCTAGGAATTATTATTAATTAAAATAATTTAAAACGATTTAAGAAAACTAGGGTTCTAGAGCTTCGATTCGTCTCCACGATCGCTTGGGAAAACCCAATTGATGGTTCACAACGACTCTAGGCTCTAGACCCATTAGATCTAGCCTACTAACATTAACAAAATCATCATCCCAATCTCAACACAATCACAAGAAAGTTTCGTCATGGACATAATAATTATTAATTAAACTAAGAGCATAAGAAAATAAGAACTTACTAATTAAACTATGAAGATCCGCAGCGTTTTGGTGTAGAAATCCACGAACTAACATTAATCTAAACTATCTAGGAGCTAATGTAAACTAATCTAGAACTAGAGAACTAAATCTAAGAAATTATGAAGAGAAACTAAAAACAACTCGGCACTCGTTGGGGTTGTCAATCCCTAAGAGGCCTTAAAAACCCTAGAAATAAGTTTAAAGTGTCTAACTATAGCTTAGGTAACTTGAAAATTTGGATTTATGGGGTAGTATTTATAGAATTTGGAAATCTTGGGCCACAAGTCACGAAAAATCTGTTCTGGCCCCCGTTAACGGTTACGCTAACAGTTAGGAGTTTCTAGAAGGTAACAATCAAATAAACGTTCTAGATTGGTTAGCGGTTGGTAGCAACTGCTAAGTCTTCATTTTCAGCATCCTGGTCGTTTAACATCGGTTGTCAGTAACCATGAAGGGTTAGCGGTAACAGCTAGCGGTTAGGAGTGACCGCTAAGTTATCGTTAGCTTAAACGACAACGGTTCCAGCAGCATAACCGTTATAGAATGTCTGTCAGCTCAAATTCTTGCTACTTCTTCACAAGAAAGCTCGATCCTTGACTCTCGATCATCATACTTCATCTTTAACGTGCTGAACTCTTCTGGTTACTTAGATATAAGGTGAAAAATAACAAAATATCACCTAATTGCATCAATCTCAATCAAAAAGCGGTAAAATAAGTTGGAGATACAAATATACGAAATTAAGTTTAAATTATCGACCTTATACCAAAAACACTAATAAGAAGAAACTAAAATACTACTAAAAATAACCACAAATACATGTTAATCAAAACACCATCAATTTTTTTCTGTAGCTTCAATTCAACTTTCTCAGTAGGCATATATCTGAGATGGTCTGAGTTTATTTGAGATGTTTCTCTGGGTGGTAGATGGTGGGATTTGAGTGGTTCCGAGGAAAAAATCGACGGCTCTCTAATCGAAGTCGATGACTGTTTGAAAGCTTTGAGTCTGATGTGGTCTCTAGTAGCTGACGAGAAATGGGTTTTGTACTCTGCATTTGGTGCATTATCTGTAGTTATGATTACATGGTTTTTTGTTTATTCGTTTATTTATTTTAGTGGCATGAGTTTATAGAGTTTGAAGTGGTTGTTTCTATTCGATTGAGCCGTATCCATAAAGGATTACTGTTTGCATTTGTTTGCTAAATTATTTTCCAAGTTTATCATTGACTCAATATCAATTTACATCGTTCTGAAATGGGTCTCGAGTTTTTAAGGATTTTCAGTCAGCGGATTATGAGTTCTTAAGAAGTGACAGTATTATAAATCGACTACTATAATTTGTGTAGCAACTATATTTCTTCAAAAAAATCAAAAGTGACACTTTTGTGGACAAAAGTGACATATTTTGGAGCAAATGTGACAATTTTTTACAAGAAAAAAACCCAAAAAATAACGATTACTATCAACTATTAGAAAGTGACACTTTTTATTTATAAAGTGACAGTATTATAACTTGACTACTATAATTTGTGTAGCAACTCTTTTTCTGCAGAAAATCAAGAGTGACACTTTTGAGGACAAAAGTGACATATTTTGGTGCAAATGTGACAGTTTTTTCATAGGAAATGCTTGATTATAAAATAATTTACAAAGTGGAAGTTTTAGTGCAAATGATAATTTTTATTGAAAAAGTGACACGTTCTAATGCAAAAATAAAATTATTAATTTAAGAGGTCATGACATTGTTTTAAGTTAAATGCTTAAATATTAGTAAAAATGATACCTTTTAGTGAAAATGTGAAATTATTTAGTACAAAAGTGACGATATTAATTAAAATAGTGATAAGATTAAATTTTAATTTAAGTGCTCAGTCATAGAATTATATATAACAATAATGCTACATGGAGCGAATTGCTCCGGAGCAACAAAGATAAAAAGGTAAGTTTAAATATTTTTGATAGTTATATTATTTTGTTAATTTTGTATTTACCTTTCTATCCTTTTTGATTATTATGGAAATAATTAAATTTGGATCAAACAATTGATAAGGAAATATATTAAATTTGTCATTCTTAGTTTCCTTATGCTTAAGTCAAGAAATTAAATACAAGAGAGTGATATTTAATAACAATTATAATTTTACTACAATATATAAGTTAAATAATAGTGTAAAATATTTACTTTCTATTCATATCAACTATATAATATATTTTTTAAAATGGTACAATATGTATGATAACATTATAAATCAAAGTATTTATTTAATAAACCTCAAATATAAAATTCAAAAAGCTTAAAATTATTATAAAAGAATAAATAAAAATTATGAAGTAGTTAAATAGAAAGTATATTTTAATACTAAATAATTATTCAATATAAATGAAAATTAAAAAAAATCTAAAACCATAGAATATTGTATAAAATAATATAAAATATTAAATTATTAGATAAAAAAAATATAATAGTTATAATGAAACTGGTAGAAAATTATGTAAGTGTATCTTTAACTCTCAGATCAATGTAATTTCATAGAAATACATAATTCAATGAATTCGATGAGAAATTATATAAAATTGAGGATACTAAAGTATTATAGAATTCAAATTGACRAACARATGATTTATTGGAATTCATAGAATTCAAGATTGCGAATACAAGTGAATTTATTTTTTAAAATCTATGMAATGCCATAAATAATTATTTA
>BMAC01000217.1:1032097-1125597 GCA_014905375.1 Phtheirospermum japonicum
CAAGTAGCGTCGACGCTGCGTCGACATAGATGCGTCGACATCGACGCTTCAGCAGGTAACGTCGAAGTTGCGTCGACGCTGCGTCGACCGACGCAGGTCATGACTCGCGTCGACGGTTGCGTCAGTCGACGCGACTGCGCGCCTGCTCCCGTCTCTTCCTATCTGCTTGCTACTCGTTCGCCGAAAAGCTTGTTCTTCATTTCGTGAATATCCGATTATGCGCTGAACTCGTCCGGTCACTTAGCTGTATAGTGAAAAACCACAGATAATCACTTATTTGCATCAATCTAGATTAAAACATGGTAAAATAAGCTGAGAGTACAAATATACGAAATAGAGCTTAAACTACCCAACTTATACCAAAAACAAAAAGAAAAACAAGTAATAAACCTACTAAAAATAAGGACAAATATGTGCTAATCATGTATGTGTTGGAGGATGATGAATGTAAGGCGGTATCGAGAAGGTGGAACATCTGCCATTTGAAGGAGTATTATGCCTAGTTGAGAAAGAGGTACGCGATATGGTAGTATAATAAGGTTTTATATGGCTTTATCCGTTGCCATTTTAGGTCGGAGGAAAATTAAAGGGATGGAAGTTATGGTTACGGAACTGATGTTGGATATGTTTTTATGTTTTCTTATGGTTATCGGCCAACGATTGTTTAGGTTGGAGATGGTTTATGGTTTTATGGAATAGTTTATAGTTTTATGGTTATGTGTTGACGCTTGCCGACAATGTTTTATGGTTTATGGTTTTATGGTTATGGGTCGAAACTTGTTTAGGTCGGTGATAGTTTATGGTTTATAGTTTTATGGTTATGGGCCGATGCTTGTTTAGGTCGGCGATGGTTTATGGCTTATGATTTTATGGTTATGGGACGAAACTTGTTTAGGTCAACGATGGTTTATGGTCTTATGGTTATGGCCCGATGCTTGTTTAGGTTGGCGATGGTTTATGGTTTAACGATTTTATGGCATGGTTTATTATTATAGTTTCTTGACAGATTTGATTTAAGTTAAATAGTCACTTTATGGTCGTGAATACTTTCTATAAGTTATAATATTATCAAGGGCTTTATGGTCATAGGTTTTTATACTTGTGTTATGGTTATTATTTTACTTATATCCAGGAAAAATCAAAGTTATGATTTCAAGTCAAGGAAACATGGCTAAGCAGGAGAAATTAGAACTCAAATATGTTATAAAGAATAATAAATAAAGATTTCATAAGTTACAAACAAGGGGTAGCTTCGGGACTCGAGGAACAAATTCATAGGGAGGAGAGCTGTCTCGAACCAGATTGCTTTGGCGTCTTAATTGAGGTTTCTTTTCCAGAAGTTAGAGGAAGGAGAGCTTTCTCGAACCTTCTTTAAGTCTACTTGGAAGTTTAGACAAGATACTTAGATTTGCTGGTTGGTTCGTTCGATCATAATTCTAAAGTATAACTTTGTGCCATTTCTCGCCTTTTGAAGGAACGCAGTAGTCTGGTGGTAGGTTGAGGTTAGAGTAAGAAATCTCTGACCTACTACACTCCTAAGGAAGGTGCAACGACCTGCTTTAACTCCTTGAGCACGACCTGCTTCAACTCTTTAAGCATGACCTTCTCTAACCCCGTGAGCGTGACCTTCTTCAAACTCGAGAACATGATCTTCCATCTCCCTCTTTTGTAGCTCATCGTGATATTTCCTCTCGATGTCCTCTATCTCTACTTGGTGACATTCCTTGAAGTTATGGAGTTCGGATTCTACTAATGTTGTCTTTGCTTATGCAACTTCCAATTCCTCTGTTCAAGCTCTTATTTGTTGTCTGGCCTCGTCCAACTCGCCTTGAGTGAAGGAGAGCTACTATGTATACTTATTAGCTTGTTGGGCTAGCTTGCTAGCAGTATTTCTCCATTTTTTAGCGACATTTATTCGTTGTTGACATCTACTAAGTGGCAAGACAGAGAGGCAAGGAGAGGTTCCAGTTATATTTAGAAAATTGCAAGACAAAGTAAGAAGGATAAGATATGTATAAGCTTGCAAGGGTAGGTTAAGAATGTAGCTACCGGTGTGAAGTGTTACGACATGAGGGCCGCCTGGTCATGGATATTGAGGGTAGCTAGAAACTTCTTGTCTAGCGTCAGTATTTAGACTTGAAGAAATGATTTGAATTAATCCATGCCATAACAATCTAGAAGTTCGTGGATAAGGATTAAGAGTTCGAACTTGATGGTCCTTAGGCACGTTGGTGCTTGGGAGGTGAAGAGTAAGTTTTAGTGGTGTTGAAAATAAGAAAAGTGGGTTCATGGCTTGGTATTATCAGAATTCAATTCGATTGTAAGAATCAAGGGGTTTTTTTAGCTTGTGAAAATAGAGGGAAAGTGAAATAAATGGAAACTAGAGCAATTAAAGGAAGTAAAGCAATTAAAATGACTAACTATGACTAACTATGAAAGGAAATGCAAGTTGGTCGGATGCCTCGTGCGTATGCTCAAATTGAAAGTGCAAGAAATAATGAAAATATGCAAGTAAAAGCAAAGTTTCACTAAGCACAAGTATGAAAACCTAAGGTACAACTATACATGCATGATCATAAAAATCTAAATAATGAAAATTAACAAAAATCTAAAGCATCAATGGAAAGAGCGATAAAAGTTGACGTGGAAGTTAAAAACTCTACGAGAAATAACAAGAAACGAAGAGTAGATCTAGGATTCAACTTAAAACTATGCATGAAAATAAAAACCAAAATAAGGCATATGAAATACTCAAAATAAAAACGATCAAGGACTCGATCTATGATCTTAGTATGTCACTCACCTAGATTTCATAGTCAATTCATAAGATCTAACAATTAATCTAAGAGCTAAAACAAAACTCATAAAATGAAGAACAAGCATGAAATTGAAGAACAAGGAAGGAAATAAAAGAAAACTTACTTGAATTAAAAAGAGAATCCAAAAGTTTGAATGAGATTACAATCAAAATAAAATTCAAGTGATGACTTGAATTCTTCTTAGGCTTACAAACCCAAGGAAATTCTTGAAATTAAATCTAAAACCTAGAGAGAGAAAGTAAATCTAAGAACTAGAGAGAGAAATCAACCACAAACCCATGTAAGGGTGGGGAGGAGAGCTGACTCCTTAGTTGGTGAAAGATGTGGGGTTTATATAGGTGTTTGTAGAGGCAAAAATGCCAAGAATCCCGAGAGTCTCTACGATGCAGTCGATCGACAACTGTCGATCAACTACCCTGCTGATCCAAAGTCCGCTACTGTCGAGCAGTCAATCCGTGGTCAGTTGATCGACTGTCAGTCGATCCGGGTTGTCCTCAGTCGACTCGGGATGCTTTTAGCTCGGTTTTATCGTTTTGGCATGGATTTTTGGCCTCAATGCCTTGGCTCGAACCTAGGCGTATGCCAGGACGTCTTGGCGCGAATCTAATTCATTTAGCCACCTATAAAACAAGAACTTTGAACATTAAAAACCCAAGAATCGCATAAACATTACCAACATCGGATAAATAAAGCTCAAAACATTAAAACAAGAAAAGAACCTAAAACCCTAATGAAACACGACTCAAAACTACTAAAAACAACACTAAACTCTAAATAAAAACATGAGAAAAATACCACAATTACATTCAAAACAACCACCCGACACTTATCGGTTTGTTCGTCCTCGAACAAGGAAAAGAATCAAGAATGTACATGCAATGAACATTATGTAAGAAGAATAATCCTTGTGCTTATCCTAATTAATATAATGAAAGTATCAACATAAACTCGTTATCGCCAAGCATTGCTCGTATTACTCTTTCTCAAGTGAAAACCAAATCGATGACTTCCTTACTAATGGAATTTTGAGGGTGTTCATTCAATTCTCTCAAGTGTTTGTTATATGGGACATGTATACACTCGAGTCGGACAATGCATGCATGTCATCAAGATTTTTCAAATTGGAAACTCAAAATCACCCATTGTACATGATCAAACAAGAATCGAAAGAGGTCTTTATTTCGGGTTGTAATGTTGGCTCTTTGGTAAGGTATGAAATATTTGGATATAGTGTCTAACACACGATCGAACGTGCTTAATAACAAACACAATCCTAACATCTAGAACTCGAAACTTATAAATGCTCCTCCCTTCCCCAAGTTTCGTTCGAAGCCCTTTTGTACACTCACACACTTTTTTGACTTTATTTCACAACACTTAGAAGCTTTATTTTTTTTTTTGAATTTTCTTCTTTTCACTAAACTTATCCTTATAAACATTAGGCTTTTCACTTGAGAAGATATCCCCATTTGGAGCCGTAACGTTGATCAATCCCAAGACGGATGAACGATTCCAGGTGAATGGTGCACGAGTCAAACCCTACCGACATGGATCATTGCAACCCAAGGATCTCAAGTTCGTGCTCGTGGAGGAGGAGAACTTGGAGGATGTGCCTCCGGTGGAGTCTTAATCAATGAAGGATAGTCGAGCGAACGACTTTAAACAAATGCGCTACATGGGAGGCAACCCATGATTTTCTAAACTTTTCTTGTTTTTCTTTTTATTTTGTGTATATCCTCTCTTCATTTACGTTAACTAATGTTTTCCAGTTTTTATAGAAGTAGTCGAGGAGGTTTGAGAAAGAATGAGATCGAAAACAAGAAAATGGCTGCAGTATTATAGACGATCGACTGGTGATCAGTTGATCGACTGCAAGATCGACTAAAATGGCCCGAATCGACTGAAGAATAGTAGCTTCTGAGTTTTGCAAAGATCAGTCGTTCGACTGTCTAGCAGTCAATCGACTGAACATGGTGAAATCGACTGACGGGCAGTAGCCCCCGAGTTTTGCGAGGACCATTCGATCAACAAACCTGCAGTCGATTGCTGAAAGGCAGTCGATTGACTGCCCCATTGAAGCGGACCCCACAGGACTCTTATTAAAGGCAGTCAATCCCTTTTCTTCCCCTCCATCGACTGCGCGCAGAAAGAAGAAAAGAGAAAAAAAGAAGAAGAAAATTACAAAAATACAAAAGAAAAAAGAGAGAATAACAAAAACGAGAGAAAGGTCTTCATCTCAACTTCACACAATTGCGGGAAATCCCAACACCCGTTCCTTGATTTTCCTCATTTTCTTCAAGTTCGACACAAAAGGGGTGGGAGTTGCATTCCGATTTTCGAGTCCGTTCATTGAGGTAATTCGCTAGAACCGTATCTTTGGGGCATTGTTTTTATTGATTGGTTGCATTGGAGGAAGCTTGGTTCCACATTTTGTTCAAAATCCTTACTCAAAACCCTTTCCCACCAAGTGTTCGAAGAAATGCCTCAATGAGCATTTTTGTTTGAAACTCCCTCGTTTTTATGTTGTGTTCGTTCTTTTGATTCAAGAAACCCTTAGACACAACCCTTGTTCTCTCCACGCCTTTCCAACCACCATTTTTATGGCCGATTATTTCAATGACGATTTCCCCTACCCCAAAATTGTCGGAAACTATGGTGCCCCCTTCCCTATTTATTCCAAAGCCAAAGGGGACCTATATCTAAGCCTTTCCCAACGGAACTTCACTGTTCCGTGCTTCATCAACCTCAAGTACCTCGACGAGTGAGTGGAAAACAGGGAATATCAAGGATTTGGGGCATGGATGCTCCATTTCATCGATGCCTTGAGCGCTTGCCAATTCGCATCCCTCTGGGCACCGGCCTACCGAGAGCTGATGCTCAAGTTCTTCAGTACCTACTGGGGCCGCGAGGCCTCGGAATTCACTGTTTGGTTTGGAGGGAGCGAGCATCGGATCACCCAAGAGGAGCTTGGGTTTGATTGCCAAGAGTTGTGGGATGAGCGGCCGATCAAATTTGCCCCGACGCCATTTTGGGCGACTATCACAGGCGGACATGGTACTTCTCGGTTCCAGGCCTCGGCAATCACCGATTTGGCGCTATTGGGGGCATTTAAGTTCTTTGCCCACATTATGATGGGCAAGCACGAGAGCACTAACCTCACACAGGACGAGGTATACGTGCTTTGGTGTTTGAACCATGGGCGTCAAGTCCCCTTTTAACCCTTTCTCCGCGCCGGGATTCGTGGGATTTGGAAAACAAGAGGCGGGAGTATATCTCGGGTCGTAATGGGGCCCATGATCACTTTGCTCGCCCGTCATTTCAGCTTCGAGCCCGAGGYGGCCAACATGGAGAGGATCGAGCTTTTAGAGTTGGTGTGGAAAACGCCTAAGATCCCGGCGAACCCCCGATGCCCCCGCCGCCGTAGCCAGGAACAAGAAGAAGAAGACGAATATGATCGGTAGCACAATTAGGTGGTCAAGGCCAAAGAAGCCCCGAACACCAGTTCGGGCGCACTGTTCGGAGCAAGCACGAGCCATGCAGAAATCTCGCATCACGGAGGCCCGAGCACCAGCTCGGGTCATGACATGAGTTGGCACGAGTTCCAACAATAAGTTTTTGCTCGGTTCGATCGTCTCTACGTCGGCATGCAAGAGTTAAGGGCGGGGCAACCTAGGAACGACCGTGCGTATCGCGCCCTATGAATCCGCCTCATCTTGATAGAAATCCAGTTGCGTTGGGACGAGGAGGATGAAGGAGAAGGAGATGGAAACGAGGAAGAGGAGGAGAACGAAGAAACCAAGGAGGACGAGGAGGATGAGGACGCAAACCTCCAACCCCGACGTAGGAGACGTCATTGATTCTCCTATTATCATTTTATTTATTTTTTTTTTTCATAAGACTTTTACGTTATTTTTGTTTGTATTATTTTGATTCGATTATATTCTTTTATTTCTTATCTAACTCTTGAAAAATCCAAAACAAAATAAAAAATAATAATAAAAAAATATTTATAGTACTTTTGTATATAGTGAGCTTTCGATTTTTCATTCTATTTTATTCCCTCTTTTCTCTATAAAAAAAATAAAAAAAGGAAAATCCAAACAAAATATAAATTTAAAAAAAACCTCAAAAATATTTTCATTTTTTGTACATAGTTTGTTTTTGCAACCCCCCGTTTGTTCATTTCTTGTATATCGCTTGCCTCGACTCCCGAAAGAGGACTTATGCACGACCGCGTTATCACAAGCTCGAAATAGGGGCGTTTTCTTTTCCTTACACTTTTTACCATTTTTCTAACTTAATTTGCAATGAGGACATTGCTAGATTTTAAGTGTGGGGTGGTTAGAGTTCGCCTTAGGTTTTTATGATTGTTTGTAGGCATGCTTGTGATAATTCGAGAAGTATGTGCGTTATATTGCTTGGAACCTTGGCGAAGTGACGCGGTTTTGATGATTTGATTAGGAAGTTTAGAATTTCAATCGGACTTAGTGTACTTAGGTAATCTAATATGTTGGAACTTTGTTCGGACTTAACTTCGTGCTATCCTTGAGCTCAATATAGAACGAGTGCCTCAACTAGCCTCGTCATCGAACACTCTATATAGGATTTCTGTTTTGTATTTTGGAGTCGCCAATTGCTCCATGTGCTCGATCGAGAATATTGTAAGTTGCTAGTAGCAACGAGTGATCGAAGCCATTCAGTTCTCCTTGTATTGTATATACCAAACAAAAAAAAAATAAAAAAAATGAAATGATGAATAAGCAAGGATACGTTATAAATTTTTGAAATTATAATGTAATAAACGTGCAACCCTTGCACATTTCTCTTTTCCTTTTTAGATCTTGTTTGTCAAAGAGAGTCATAGATGATTGAGGCTAGTAGGGAGCCGATTAATGGTTCGAGCGTGGATAGACCTTAGCCGGGGCAAGGACGAGGGGACCGACTTGGAGGGTTACCTAGTACTTTTAGGTTCCGGAAGTTGATCTAAACTTTTATTGTCAACGCATTTTTGTCGTCGCTTTTTATCGAGCTAACGAGCGTTGTAGCATGACGTCTCGAATTAGGTTTTTGTGCATTAGTTTAGGATCATCCGGGGGTAATTTCGTAATTTCAGATTAGATTTGCTTGAGGACAAGCAATTATTCTAAGTGTGGGGTGGTTGATTTGCATGTTTTTGTACGTATTTTTGTTACCTTTTTGTGTCGTGTTTGCATGTGTTTTGCTTACTTTTACGGGTATTATGAGTCAAATTGGTCCATTTTGTTAGTTTTAGGTTTTTGTAGCATTTGCGCGATTTTTTATTATGTTTTCGTAGTTTTTCATTCGTTTTTATATTTTTTTTATCGTAGAATGACCAAGCGGGACCCGCACACATTTGGGGCATTCCATTCGACTCGCTATGGAACGGAAAAGCTAAGACAAGTAAGGGAACATAGCGCAAGCAAGAAACGACAACCGGCAGATGGCTGGAGCGAAAAATGAGGAAATCGAGCCGGGAGCAGCCGTGCCAGTCGATCGACTGAACAAGTCTAAATCGACTGCTCAGCAGAAAGTTTTTCCGGAGATTGAAGGAGTCGATCATCAGGATTTCCGTCGATCGACTGCGACGTAGGAAATTTTGTAGTTTTGACCCATTTTGACAATTTTGCCCCTGCGTCCATATATACATATCCCAGCCCTCTCTCCACAAAACCTTATTCTTTCTCGGTGGTTTTTGTACTTGTTCAATCTCTTCCATGCCAACTTTCACTATTCTATTGCTCTAGCCCTTCAAACCCTAGATTCAATTTTTATCTTAATTTAGTTTAGTTAGTTTTAGTTGGTTGTTCATAGCAAGTGTGGGAGAAGGTGACATATACTCATTTGTGGCTTTTGTTATTTTGAAGATTTAATTTATCCTTTGAAGATTGTAGCAAACTTGAAGTTTTTGTGTTGAATGCAAGATTGGTAGTAATCTTTCCCTTTTATGTTGTGTGTTATTCTTGTATTGTTGTTATTGCTTTGGTGTTGGTTGTTTAATTTGTAAGTCTTGTTGTTTTCTTGATATTTCAATTTCTCACTTCCATCTTCTAGTTTTTCCTAAATTTCTTCTTGCATAAAACTCCATTGTAGCATGTTATGAAGCTTTTTACCCAATTTGTTCAAGCAAGCATTTGGTCTTGAAAGTTATATGGAACTTTCCCTTTTAAATATTTGACTTATACACATTTAATGCCCTTTGACCCCTTTAAGTTTTAAAACTTTGTTTTTCCCTTCAATTTCTCTTTCATTTACAAGCTTTCTTTAGTTTAGTAAGTTTTTAATTTATTTAAGGCTTTTAATTAGGGTTTAATTATTTTCACGAAAATTAATTAATTTCAAGCAAACTTTTAACTTTCTTAATCTTAGTCTTAATTAGTAATTTCAAAGTTTTCATTTCAATTTTTAAAAACTCAACTCAAACCAATGAATTAATGCTTTCTTAGATTAGATAAGTTTAATTAAGATTAACAAGAGATTAAGTAAAATACTGACCGCCGATCATATCTATCCTCGAGAGACATGACTCGAGAAAACTTTACCGCTCGACAATCGACTCCGTACTATTGCGGAGAAGATTTCTAAAACTAGAGTGTTAAGAATTCTTCGATCAGTAACAAGCAAAATACTAGAGTTCTACCAATTAAGATAACTTACTATAAAGGAGATATTGAATTGGACATGAAAACCCTAGATTGGGAGCACGTCTCTTGTCTATATAAAGAGACGCATGCCTCACTTCTACTCTGAGTTGATTGATTCCTACTTTTTGATCTCTCGTTTATCACCACATAAGGTTACTGATTTAAGTATCGGAGGGCCTACGCTGGGGCTGTCCGGCTTAGGTTTTGTTTTGTACGTCGTCAAGTTGGAGGATGCAGTTCAGAGTCGTTGCTGAACTAATTTTTTTGTTCACATCAATAATATAATTGAATTACTTTTTGCTCACCAACAAAAATTGAGACAGTTTTATAAACAAAGAAATGGAAAATAATAACAATATTCTTAATCTCACGGAAAGTCTTCTATAGTAGCGAGATGGGCTTTGAATCTTGGTTATGGAGGTCAATTCCAACTCATCTAATCAATTCGCTACCTCAATATTTTTGTTACTAAAATAATATCAAATATATGTATACTTGTGTGTTTTTTGTAGTTAAGAAATAAATGATAATCGCCTAAATTACTAATTGACTCATATTAGTTTATCTTTATTAATAAATGTCACTTGTCATATCTTTTTTTTTTCCTTCGAGCTTCTTAGTTTATCTTCGAAATTCTTATTATCTAATTTGACTTCTTATGTTTATTCCTATTATCTTATCATTTTGCATAATAAGATTAAATGAAAACATATTATTGGCATGTCTTTTTTCTGTTAATACAAATAATTACTTAAAAAATAATCCATTTCGTACTTAGATTTAATTCAGTTATTTTCTTTTAATTCATAAAAGAATTATTTAAAAGATTGCACTTCATTGGAAACACTATTATTATACAGTTAATTGAATTGTCAAAACTGAAAAATCCTTATTATTATACAATTAATACGATTCGATATACAAGTTCTTACAATATATCATATGTAGATTACTAACTAATCTAAGTACTGAGTTGGTTAAAGTTTTATATTAAATAATTTTATTCTTAATTCAATTAGTATATTAATTCATAAAAATAACTTTTTCACATAAAAATCATAGTATCATTTTATTTTTAATTAAATTATTTTATTCTAATTCATATATTATTATACAGTTAGTTGAGTCGATGGTGAGCTACAAGGCGACAACCTTAACTACCTAAAAAAGCAGTAGCCTCATTGATAAGCCAGGTCGACGACCATGATTACAAGTGAGAAGTTATGAACAATTTGCCTAGAGGTCCGCGGTAGAGAAGCATGTAAAATTTGTAAGTTCTATGATTTTAAAAATAAGTCTCAAATTTATGATATTATTATCAATGTTAAACAACACTGACTATCAACATCGACCAGAGTAAAATTAAAAATATGCAGCGGAAATTAAATTTAAGAACACGATAAAACAAATTCAGTTCACAAGTAAAAGTACTTGTGAACTTGGGTGTACAAACCCGAAAACTATATTACTTTCTTGTTTTTCGATCAATACAAAAATATTAAGTAATATATGAAAACTAAAGTATCAAAACACATGATACTAAATACTTGTCGTCTAGATTGATCAAGCTCTTCTTCGTTAGTCACGCAACTTCAAATAGCTTGTCAATATCGAACAATGGCTCCAAGTAGTCTTCGTGTTCTTCTCCTTTCCGTGCGTCTTCTGCTTTGCCGTGCGTCGTCTTCAGAAATCCCGTGTGTAAAAGTCGTCCCAAGCTTTAGAGTTCTTCTTGTCTTAAATAGACAATCCTAAAATTTTAAACTTGGTAAATAAGCATACTAAAATCTAGACATAATTTAGGAAAACAAAGTCCTATAAATAAAGTAGGAAACACAATCTGGAGTTCCTAATTAATTTTGTGCCTAAGAAAGGCAAATAAAAAAATAGTAATTACTTCCAAGAATAAATTTCTCAACAATATCCCCCTTTTGCCTTTGTGGACAGAACACTACGACGCAAACACAAATAAAAATAAAAATACTAACTCCCCCTGAACAAAACACCCAATGTTTTTAAAAATCATCCCAACAGTACAAACCAACATTGTTTAGAAAAACATCAACCAAAACATAACAAACCAAAAATGGAACTTATTGACTTCGAACCCTCTTCGAACGACGAGGGGGTGTCGAAGTTCCTTCACCCCTATCATTCTTCTTCTTCTTCTTCTTCTTCTTCTTCTTCTTCTTCTTCTGCTTCTTCTTCTGCATTCTCTTCATGTTCCTCAAAGCCTTATTGCGAGAGCGAATTCGCTTCTTTCGCTTTTCCTTAGCAAGACTGGCCAAGGCTTCAGCAGCAACAACATCTTCTCCACCAACATTATCTCCAGCAGCATCTTTATCAACAGCTTCGTCTTTATCCGCGTCAACATCTTCTTCCCCTTTTTGACCAGAAAGGGAAAGGGCCTCCAAGAGAGAGCGACGAAGTGCCTTCAGCTGAGTCATCTGCAAATCAATGAAAGCCACATGGGCACGAAGAACCTGCGCAGAAATGCGGACCATGTTGGGATCGGCCGTTCCAACACCACTGCCAACATTGGCTTGAAACGGCGCCTGCTAAGGAAGATCAATGACTCTGGCACCGGTAACATGCTGACCTCTCAAAGCAAACCAATCAGCTTCGCCCGTAAGCACATCATCGGGATGAAGCGTCAACCCTTGGTTCTCTAGCAAGCTGAAAATCAAAGAAGGAAAACACAACGAGGTCGCGTATGACTAAACTTGATCCCTCTCCCAACATGTTGGCCAAGACTTAGTAATAATATCAAAAATATATTGGCCAAGACTAAACTTGATCCCTCTCCCAAGCCTATACAAGAACTGGGCCTGAGGCCGCGTAAAACACATTGTGTTCTTGGAGGGAACCCGATTACAAATAACAAGCTTATGCAGAATAGAATAAAGAGATGACAGGCGAGTACTAGGGAGCTGCTCAACCCATGAATTAACCAGACCACCAGACAAAAACGAAACTACCTCATTCATATCATCAACCGTCGAGTCACCCCGGTATGGCGCAGTGCCAAACAACTCATCAATCAAAGCAGGAGTGAAAGAAAACACCTTGCAACGCACAAATACTTTGCCATAATTTACGGACTCCAAATCAACCATGGAGGGCAAAAGATTGGCATAAAACTCGACAACTATATCTCGTACAAAAGGCATTGACGCGGAAACGGTGGAATACATACCTTTGTATTAAAGATAGGCAATCAGATTGTGTTTCTCAAATAGCTCAACCAGGACTTGGCGCTCGGCGATCATGTGGCGGGTCGGTAAGTGGCAAACAACTCGGCAGTGTCATCAGTCAAAAACTCTTCCGAAAAAGGCACCATATCCTCAAGCTCAGGGGTCTGAGAAGGAGTACCCGAGGAGGACTGGGAGTGAGCACAGGCATCTGAAGAAGTCAGCGTGGGAGCACGAGAAGCAATCGGAACAGAGGCAGCGCTGGAGGACGAAACAGACGGTGAATGATGTGATGTTGGTATAGAGGAACCAACATGGGGAGCAACATTGACCTCCTCAGCAACTTTCTTTTTCTTCTTGTCCTTCCTTCAAACATTAAGAATAACTCGAACAGGCACATCAAACAAGGAATCAGGGGAATACTCAAACAAATCTGGATCAAACGCGGGTCGATCATCACGAACAGGGGATGGAGGAGAACTAAGAGTCGGTGGCTTAGATGAGCTAGTTACTTCGCCGGTGATAAAATCCAAAACAGTGTAGGGAGGGGATGAATACTCTGTTGCAGTTGAGCCAGGAGAAACTTTGGCTTTTGCCGGGCCAGATCTCCTGTCGGCCTTCCTCACAAGCTATTTCCGGTGAGGCGTCTTCGTCGCCGATGGACTAGGAGCCGAAGGCAACAGAGGCACCGCTCCTTCCTCCGGAGCAGAGACGTAACCATCATCGTCAGGACTAGACATTACAGTGACATCCTCTGCGAGATTCATGTGCTAATTTGGCACATTGCGGCGGGGTCCAGCTTTGCTCTTTGGAACGGCAGGCAGCACAACTCCAGGAGGAATATTGCGCAGGCGCCGTGATCTTTTCAGAGTAGGGTTTCCAACCCGGCCGAAAGTCTCTGCTACAAAAGCTAAATCTGGGGGATTATCAACATCAATTTCATTCTCGGGCTGACCTGGGAACACCTGCGATACAGGGACGGCGTCAACCGGTGACGGAGTTGGGACAACATGTTGAAATTTGAGCGGCGGCGAGCGAGGTAGTGATGTTGTTACCGGTGGTGGGTTGGAAGATGAACCACCACCGATTTCGGCGCGTATATCCAAACCTCTAATTTTCACATAGGGTGCAGGAACCTGTTCGCCGGGGCAGCGGAGCTCTGCCGGTAATTCTGGAATAGATGAGGTCGGCGGCGAGTTCGACATCCTGGAAATTCTCAGAAATACAAGAGCACCAAAAATAGAAATAATAGGAAAGAATTAAGAGAGCTGGAGAGTTTAGTTTGCAAAGGGGTAATTGGGAAGGTGATCAAACGGTAAAATCAGAACATGTATTTATACTTTCAAAAAAGGACCTTTGCTAAAGAGAGAGAAGAAAGGAAAAATAAAATGAAAATCCCTAATTTTACCCAGAAGCGGATTTTTGACCCCAACTCCGATTTTATTTCCTTTAAAAACACTACTCCCCCTTAATGTAGGCAACGTGATCAAACCCACTACACCATTATTTCCCTTTTTTTATTATTTTTTTTTTTTGAAAAATGCACAACTCAAGTTACAAAATCGGCCAAAAAATACAAAGGTGGATTTAAAGAACCATCAGCCCAGTAATATCAATCTTGTGCAATGTTAATTTTCACTCACCAGATTTTCCTCTTTATTACCTGTCTAGCCATCTGATTTTAACTCCACTGAAACACTTAGTTAGCTCAATTCAAAACAAAATTAAGAGATTTCAAGAAAGACAAGAACACAAGCAACAGTACGCACAGCAGGATGGCATATTCACAAAGTATGAATGTCCTATGGGATGCCTAATATTCATGACCTAAAAGAATATACAAAAACAAATTATCATTTCAGTGACTTGATCCAATGTTACTTTTTATTACTGACAACATTATAAACCAACATTGCCTCAGGTTAAGTAAATGGAAACTTACCCCTTAACCCAAGTTAATGACTACGTCAAGATCTCTCAAGAAGGTGAAATTTAAAGATTGGATTAATTTGTATCCAGATTTTCTTAATCCTTGAAGGGATCTGAATCTTTTAATCTTCAGCAAAAGCTGTTAAAACACCTCTTGTTTTTGGACCTGGGAGAAAACCTGTTTCTGCGGGCAAGTCCCACAATCACCCAATTGAAGAGGTTGGTTCTTTTTGCCATCACTTTTATTGCAACACAGGACCTTATCGCACTTTCAGTCAAACTCAATGCATTAGAATTATGTATGAAAAGAAAGATAAAAATGCATGCAAAAGTATACAGATGTTGTGACTGATGTTAATATTGGGTGTCACAACATCACAAATCAACATTGGTTAGACAATGCACTTACCGAGATCTCTTCTCAAACGAGAGAAGGTATGAAAATCTAATGCCTTAGTGAAGATGCCAGCAAGCTGATTATCCGTTCCAATATGCTCAAGGCTAACAATCTTCCTCTTAACTAGGTCTCGAATAAAGTGGTACCTTATGTCAATGTGTTTGATTCGAGAATACTGGACCGGATTTTTCGAGATGTCAATGGCACTGGAATTGTCACACAGCACAGTCAAGATACTACTGTGCAGACCGTAGTCTTCTATCATCTGGTTCATCCACAGTAATTGTGTGCACGCACTTCCAGCTGCAATGTACTCGGCTTCAGCTGTAGAAAAAGATATACAATTTTGCTTCTTGCTGTACCAAGAGATTAAATTGTTACCCAGAAAAAAACATCCCCCAGTAGTACTCTTTCTATCTACCACATCTCCAGCCCAATCCGAATCAATGTACCCTACAAGTTCAGTACCAGTATCTTTTCTGTACCACACACCTAGTTCAGTTGTACCAACAATATACCTTATTATTCTTTTAACTGCTTTTAAGTGTGACTCTTTTGGATTAGACTGATATCTAGCACATAAGCACACACTATAGATAATATCTGGTCTACTTGCTGCCAAATACAACAAACTCCCTATCATACTTCTATATATGGTGTTATCAACACCCTTACCAACATCGTCTCTCGACAGCTTCACAGTTTTTTCCAGTGGCGTTTTCTTGTGAGTTTCACTTTCTAAACCAAAATTTTTAACTAAGTTCTTAGCATATTTATCCTGGGAAAGGGAAATACCGTCATCAAGCTGTTTGATTTTTAAACCGAGGAAGTATGAGAGGTTACCTTCCATGCTCATCTCGAATGTATCGGACATTCGAGTAACAAACTCCTTGACCATATTGAAACTTATGATTTGGCTATGATTTCTAGATAAGTGACACATCTAGATAGTAGATCGGGTCTTAGATTGTTTAAATTCTAAGTTGCTCCTGTGCTTTATTTGCAATTTAAGTTTCATGCATAGTTTTAGCTTAAATCCTAGATCTATTGCTTGATCCTTGTTATTCCACTAAAGTTTCAAACTTTGACGTTAATTTTCTTTGCTCTTACTATTTGTGCTTTCAATTTTAGTAGATTTGCATTTTTCAAGTTCTTATGTACATTCAAGCTTAGTTGTACCTTGTGCATGCATGCTTGTACTTGGTGAAACAATGCTTGCCTTTGCTTATTTCTTTGATTTTCTTCCATTTTCAATTAAGGAATACGACCGAGGCATCCTACCAACTTGCACTTTCAATTCCTAGCTTAATTTAGTTAGTTTAATTGCTTAATTTTCATTTTCATTTTATTTTCAAAGCTCGAAACACATTGATTCTCTCAATTAAATCGATCTCCAATAATACCAAGCCAATAGAACCTTTATTTCTAAAACCACGAAAAAATACACTTCAATAGCTACCATTGCAAATTCAAAAATTATCTATTTTACGCAAGGGCATATATTATCTTTCCTAATCAGCTAGTCACTTAGACGGTTATACCACATCCGTCTAGTTTGATATCATCGTGCTCTATGATTCCTTGAGCAATAGTGTATATATTATCAATGTGTGTGAAAAATATTTTCATCAACTAGTATAAACTCTCATAATTCATTAAAATTTATTTATTTTATGAAATCATATTAAACATTGTAGCGTCCACTAGTGATGATTCATAGAAATAAGTATAACTAGAGATAATATCATGAGAGGAATTATCTTCATTGATGATCAATTTAAGTCGGAATGCCTCAACCACACTTCTGCTAAGTGTTATTGCAATGCCTCAACCTCTGTTATTATGCTTTGTATGAGGACTTTTAACCTTGTAGACATATTTTTAGCTGGTATATGCGATCTCCCGACTTTAGAAATCGAATCTCATATGCTTTGAAGATCAGTTGTTCATTTTACTTTACTTTCACTTTAAAATTTGAAATACGGGGATCAGAATGAGATAGAGTGTGAAATAGTTCCTGTCGTTCCATTAGAAAATACTTTTTCTTATCTCCCCCCAACGACTGGAAGATTGTCTCATTAAAATAACAAATCTGCAGATTTAATAGTAAAGAGATCGTCTATCAAAGTTTTCAAATAGAGGATGACTGTTGGAGACTCAAATCTAACATAAATACTTAATCATCATTAGAAACCCATATAAATGCATTGTGGGAGTGTAATAAGCACATATACTGCATAACCAAGTATGCGTTAGTTTAAATTATCAGGCTTATATCCAGTTAACAACTAGTAAACACAAATATTTGATTAGCACAGGGTCATGTTCCCAGTCTTCTTCACTTGAATAAGATTCAGATAAATGAATAAGTAAGAGTTGCATGCAATATTGCATCACCGAGTGCAAAGACAAATATATTAGTGCGCATATATATTATCTTTGTAACCATCTATATCCTTTTTGATGGTGTCTTTTTCGAGACCTTATTTTATATGCACATTAGGGTACAAGATGATTTACATCAATCTTGATTGACATGCAATAGATATCAAATACTTTTGATGTAAACTCTCTAGAGTTATAAGCCTTGAATATTTTATATGGGTGGTGAGTCCTCAATCATACCAAATGTGCTAGGAGTATTGAAACTGCAATAATTTTATGGACAATATGTGCCTAAGAATTGACCAAAACTATAAAATACTTGAATGGTTCGCACTTTTAATGGTTATGTCCATATGTATATCCTATTATCAATGTTAAGGATGGAATATTATACCGTATATCTATAGCATATGAAGGTCTCAATCATACAATTTCGCTAAGGAACAAGTTTTGAAAATGAATGACATGTCTAGTTTACGATTCTATTCAAACAGGATATTGCATCTAAGATAGATGTATCTAGTGCTTTTGATACTTTAGAATGTACTAGCTGTAATTGAATAACACTAGGTTGACACTATAATGTGCATTAGATTTCTATCTCATGTGTTTCACTCAAATAAAAGATTTCCATGATAATTTCTTATAATATGGATCATCATATCAACCAACGTATCCATGTCAGTCGTGTCAAACTTGAATAACTCAGTGTCCAAGAGTACATTGTTAGTCATATCTTATGATTTAATAATCAGAATAGTAATAAAATAAAATTACTAGATTGACTCACTAATTTCTATAAAATGTGCTTCCTCACATAAATTAAAGGTATAGTTACATTCTCATAATGTGTTTCTTAATGATAATTATCAACATGAATATTATTAAACTTAACAAGGTTCGTTTGACTCTTGGTGTATATTAAGCTTTTATGACTTTAATTAATGTGCCACTAGGCATCAAGGATTTGGCAGTTCCTTGCCCTTTGGTAGATTAGGATGATACAATTACTGTAGTACATATGAATTATCAATTAAGTGAATAATTATCTATTACTCAACAAATTCTCCCATTCTTCAAATCGAACATCATAATTTTCATTATAATATTTTGATTTATTTACTAGATATGTTACACCATATCTTAATTCTATTACTCTTGAACCTTGTATTTAAAGGTGTGTTAAATAAACTCAATTACATTCATGCTTCAGAATGAAATCTAAAATTTACCAATAAGCCAAAAATAGTTAAATTAAATTAGGCCACATCACTAAATCTAACTCACAATAAGCTTTAAAACCAAATACAATATTCTAATAACAATGATTCATTATACTTTCACAATTTCTTTGTAAAGTAAGAAATAAACAAATTTCATCATTCAAAATATATAGAATATCCATTGACTAAGAGAGGTCATTGTTAGAACCTCCATGACTTCTACCACAACTAATAAATATCAAGAACACTTACATATCTTACCTTGTGGTTCATTATTCCCACACATGTAGGGAGCAACATGTCTCCCTCCCTTTACTTTGAAGTTATTTCCACTATTCATATCGACCATAGTTAGTCTCAAGAAATTCCCTTATCCAGAGGTCTAACATTGGTATTACGAAGAATAATATCATGTATGTCGATGACTTATTGTCGTTATTAATATTATACAAGGACTTCAACATGTTTTCTCGAGTGGAAAAAGATAGAGTGAGGTCGTATCTCTCAACTACTTATTGTCATTTAAAGTGACTTTATTTTTCACATATGGTAAAACATGTTTTCAATTGCAACATATCAAAGTCATTGACTATTTTTAGTAAGTTAACGAATTTCGTTTCATTGAATTCTTATGCTTGGAGGTAGTGTGTCATAAGATTGCCAAAATATTCATTTAGAGCATCCCAAAATTCATTGGATATTTGTAACTAAATATAATTCCAACATAAGAATGATGGTCAATATGAAGTCTCAAATTCATTAGAGAATTGACTTTGACTTAGTTTGACGATTCTTTATTAGTTGGGGGTTAGTGGATGATATTATTATAGAATTGTAGTTATTCTAGTTTTCACATCAAACGACTGATGATAGTACTTAATTTCTTTTTGAGCCTAGTATTTTGAATTTATATTGAGTTAGTCCAATTAATTTCTTTAGATAATGGATTTGAAGAACATATGTTATAAACTACGCAAAGTACATATGAGAATATATATGTCATACTCTTTATTTTATATATTGTGAATATACTTTTGTCACAAGAATTAGGAACCTATGTTAATGGATTATGGGAGTACATACGTCATACTTGTTTTTTGACATATTGTGAATATACTTTTGTCACAAGTGTGACTTATTTTGTATCTTAGATGAACTTTCATTATCATGAAAATAAATAATTTAAATATACAATCAATCACACATATATTGAGGGTATTACGTACTATTTCAGCAATAGAAGAAAGACCTACCAACATATATGAAACTATAAATTCTTTGACGTTCATGCTTAACAAGACATATTGACAAATTCATAATCAATCTCTCATCTAATCATACAAATAAGTTCATTTACGATTTCTAAGCAAGAAATTATCTAAGAGCATAAATAATACAATATTTATTCTATGAATATCATTAAAGTATTTCAAAGTTCCATATTTCTAATATGTACATAACGTAGCATGCACATGTAATTTCATTCTCAATTTAATCATAGGTAACATATATTACTGATTTGTATAAAAACTTGAATTGCGGGCTAATACATATTATACCACATACTAATACAAATAAAAATTTATTATTTTCATTTAATAAATAATAGGGTAACTCAAATTATCTTGGAGGAAAGATACGATTCTTTCCTAAGACATTCCTCAATCTTTATATTTGCAATAGGTTTGCCCACGACATGTTTCTTATGCTAAAGAGCTTCAAACCCAATCTCCAACGTACAAATTTAAACTCTATGTGTTTTGAACATTATTCAAAATTTAGCTTCATCCAATGGTTAGATTGTGTGTAATTCTTCTTTGAAGAAAGATTGGGCAGATAGTTTTGAGAAACAGGATCAACTCTATTCAAAATTCATTATCAGATTCTACAAAACTCAGGTTCAGATCTCCACCGTTCATATTAAACTTTTATATTTATCAATTAATTTTTCCAATTTTTAGCTTTATCTAACGGTTCAATTATGCGCAATCTTACTTTTGATACGCTGCACAGGAAATTCCAAAAACAGACTTGCTTTGTTCGAATTAGAATCTAATTTCCACCAATCAGAATGTAATTATATAGGTCATGAAGATTCTTTAAAAATTTTAGCGTGGTCCAAAGGTTCACACGCCACAAAATAATTTCTCAAATCTTCAGTGTAGTTAGATTTTATACGTACAGAAATTATAGAATTATTCTTTTGGGTTATGAAGGTTTATTTATCGATTGATCTCAATAGATTAGAGTTTTGTGCTGATAACATGAAAAAGGAAGCAAAAAAGAAGAAGATATAAAGAAGACAATAGAATTAGAGCTCTCTTATTTATCAAAAACTCTCTTTATATGGGGTATCAAATACATGTTTCCATAATACATAAAGATAAAAAATACTTAAATTGTCCCTCATCAGTTACTTGTTGACGAAGGCACATTAATTGTATTTTTATTTCAACAAAAATAAATAATTAGTTTATGATTTGAGATGTAAAGTGTAACAAATGATAACCACCACCGATTATTGAGTTTGTGGTGACTTAATTTCGGGATATTCATAATAATCAAGGGGTAAAAACAAGTCTCACTCCAAATTGTCATTTTGGAATTAATTTTTTTTAGTCACATTTTGACATCTAGCTGACATGAATTCTAAACTTACTCATGAATCAAAATACCCGATTTTTGTTGAGATTTTTGTGGGACTTTTTACATGAATGTTGAATTAGTGTAAATTTATGGATAGTAAAAACATTTCTTTTACAATTTATTAGTGATGATTGTGAATCAAATACTTTTCAGAATTTCTAAAAAATACTATATTATTGTATTAATATCATAAATCAACGTGATATAAGCATTGATTGATGATTTTGGGAATTATTATGTAGCTACTATTAGTAGTAGTAATATTAGTTTACATATCCGCGTGTTACGCATGCGTATTGTATAAATGTATAAAAATCTTAAATTTATCAAAAAATTATAGTAATTTCAGAAAGTGAATTATTAATACAATGAAAATAAAATATTATTTATTTCAAAATTTGGAAACATTCCGTGTAAACTATATTAAATGTCTTATTCACAATGATACTATTGTCATCGCAACAAAGAATTTTCAACTCTTTATGGTTCTTAACTTGATAAATCGCAATATAAAGTTGGTCATGCCTGCACACTTATCTTGACAAATACAAATTAATGTTGAAGAGAGTTTGACCCATACTGTTGTTTATAGTCATTGGGAAAAAACAATGAGTGAAAACCGTCTCATTTGAAATTTAAATGACACACTACTATTCGAAGAACTCAATGTTGTATGTGGAATGTACACCTTAGTCACAATATTATCTCGTTATAGAATGAAAGTTCAATTTCCGACTTTAAAACATGGTTAGAAATCACTGAGCACGTTATCGTATTTAGAAAATCGATCGAGTACAATTGATGCCGAGCTTCTCCATTTACATATATTTTGCAAATAGTATCAGAACTAAAATATACTCTTTCATCCCCAAGATGTATATACATCACGTATTCATTCCCTATTTCTACATATCAACATATTCATGAATAAACAAACATGCAAGATCACTAATACAAAACAATAAACAAAACTGCACTATACAAATTTCTATCCCAATATTATTTTCAGAGAGAATCTTTGCTTCAATAATTCGATCCCCAAGTTGTGTACTAAATAACCTTCCTCATTTAGTTGGATTGAACTCCATAGAATCTCATGTTAAACACTTCTCATAGAATAAAAATCTTACCAATATATAATACATACAATTATAAAAGGTTGAAAATTGATAATTAAATGTGAAGTAATTACAAATAACATTCACGACCACATACTCTTTAACTGTTAATCATAGTTTTACTCCCGCGTATTACATAAAAATTATAAGAAAAAAATTTATAAATAGTGTAAAACTTGGTTGTCCATTATGCAGCGTATGCCTGATGTTTGGTCTCACACTTGCTGCCTCATAGATTTTACCATGTTTCCTCCCTATTGGAATCTAAATATTTGGTCCTCCTGCCTATTAATCAAATACAATATGTCATAAACGAATAGTGGAATAAACAAACATGGTTTATTAATCACACATAAAAAAATCGAGGCTTAGTCTAATCTTAAATAATGCCCATAATCTTTCAAAATTACAAACATCCCATTTATTTTTATGTTAAAAATTGTGAGAATGTTTCCTTAAAAGATTCAAGCCTCGTCAGGATATTTATAATACATTAGGGGGAAATAAACACACACACACACACACCACACAAATGCTAATTATAAGAAAGCAAGATAAGTATATAAACCTCATCAAAGCAATTTGTGGAAAAGAAATCAAAGGAGCTTCCTCAGGACCCTCGAATCCAAGTCAGAGGTTGGTCATGTTTTACACCATCATCTCAGTAGCCGGACGCAAACTTGCAAAGAAGTCATAAGAAAATACCAAACAAATAAAAATAAATCTATAAACATTACAACAAATAAAAACAACATTATCAAATTGTTATATTTTACAAACACAAATTTCTATTATTCCCATTTATGAGTTTTCCCACATTTTTTTTGAAAGTTATAATCAAGATAATCTTAAATATGATATGAAGTTTTCATAAAATAACCATTTAAAACTTTAATATTCTTAAATCCAAACATATATATGCACCAATACAGTGATTCAATAAGTTGATAACTCATATTTAAGCCATGCATTATGGGTCTAAATCAAATACACGGTCGATGGGCGCGAAGAGCGTAAGGATTCCCATATGGTGGAGGTGCTTGATAATTGGACATTTTTGATTTATTAAATCCCGAATCCCAAAACATGAAGTTGATTGCTAAAGTACCTTGCACAAACACACTCAACAAACGAGATTAAACGCATCGACATGAGAAAGGAAAAATGAAAAATAAAAGAAGAAGAAATAAAACACAAATAAAACACAAAAATAAAACAAGTAAAAACACTAATCTAAAGTCACGAAGAGCAAACACAAAAATCAGAAAACCTTTAACCTTCCCCGGAAATGGCACCAATTTTTGTAGTGATCTCAAAAACATTATATTTACAATCATTTTGAGGATCGACCGCAAGAGAAGGGGGTCAATCGTAGTGTGGTGAAGTGACTCAAGTCGTAACTCACAAAGAAGACCAATCAGATGTGGTTTTTTGTTTGAATCACGAAACAGTGGATAAAGAAAAATCTATCCTAAACACACGATCAAATATTTGGTTTTTTGACTAAAAAATAAGATGATAATGTAAATGAGTAATAAAATGAGGGTTTAGGGATCTAAACTCGCCTCCACGATCAATTGATGATTTATCAACACTTTATCTACAAATTGGGGTTTTCATCCCAATTCTCAGTAAACCTCAATTGATGGTTCTAAACTCACCTAGACCATAGACCCATAAATTCTAACCTTAAAACATCAAGAAATTAAATAACATAAACTATGACCAAGTATGAACATAATTAACACAATGAAAAACACATAGTCCAAGCTAGTGAAATCATAAACTTATATCTAAAAGCACAAATAAACTAACACAAACATTAGAGGGAAAATACTTTCAAACTACTCTGGAACAAGCTAGGAAACTATTTTTATCATCTACTAACCTAAAAAGGAACTCTACATTTCAAGTTAACTATAAGCACAAATGTGGCCAAACTCATTTGCTTTACACTACCAACTTTCTAAACTATGCCAAAAGAAGAAGAAAAAAAAGGCTTGAAAATGAGCAAGAACACAATAATGGAGGAAACTGAAATAACAACACAAGAAGAGCTTAATCATCTAAACAAAAAATCATACATAAAAAAGTAATGAACTTCAAATATTCATAAAATTACACAGAAAATGCAAGAGAACATGAGTTAAAGTTACCCTAAGTAGTTAAATGCTTCACCACAATACATTAAGCTTCTCAACTCACAAAATAAGCTAACCACCTACTAAGTTAAAGTTCTACTAACTAAGAAAACTAACGATTTAAAGGTTGCTTATGCTTGAAGGTGAAAAAGGGATGAAAGGAGGCTAGGGTTCCAAAATCTAAAGGGGTCTAAAATCTCTCTTTTCAAATGGGAGAGTGTGGGATTATATAGGGGTGAACATGAGGGAAAAATGGTAAAATTTCTAAAAATGGCCGAAATAGCCTTTAGTCGATTGGTCATCGATCGACGGTGTCTCGGATATGGTTGGTTTTCAATCGATGGTGGGAAATTGGGCATGCGTCGATGTGCCATCGATTCTCCATTGATAGACGGTAGCAGGTGATCCTCGGCCAGTCGATTGATGCTTGCAGTCGACTCGTGGGATATGTGCGTCAATTGGTTGTCGATCAACAATTGTACTTTGTGGGCTTAGGTCATGTTTTTGTCAAGTCAACCAGCTATGATAATCGGGTACACACTTGGGCCCACTCGACATTCTAAGACCAAGAAAACAAAACTAACATATCCACAAAAATAAAATTACGAAACACTAAAAAGATGACAAAAGCTACGAAAATGTAAAATAAAGAAAAATGAAACGGAGTAGGACTCAAACATAACTAAATCACACAAAACAAGATACAAAAACACACAAAAATATACATAAATATGTACAAATCAGTGTTCTTCGAGTTCTTAAAGATTTTAACATTTGGTCTAATACCAAGGCATTTTGCCCTCAGATTAACGTTATTACAAAGAAAATGAAGTCATATAGAAGATCAAGATGAGGATTTGCTCCAAGACGCAAATCCCAAAATACAAGTTGAAGAGAGAAATTAGAGGGTTTTATGGAAATTGTAACCTGCATTTTCTTTTAATCCAAATATATATATCATTTGTTCAATTTTTTGTGTTTATTAGTTCAATACATGAGATTTGTTGTTATAAATTTTTGGCATACCCACTGGGACAATCTCTATCCCTCGTCTCTTTTCTTAAGATCATATTTGAGGAATCAAAGAAGATGAATCACATTTGTTCCAGTTCCCCAAGTGTTGCATTTTCCATGGCTAACAATGAAACCACTACTCGAAAATACATGCCGAATCGAACTTTTTCGCTTTAAAATAAAAATCTCGTCCGCAAGAGAACGGAGCTATTGTAGGTGATAAGCTGACTCGAGTCGAATCACAAGGAAGACTAATCAAAAACTATTTCAGTGTTTGATTTTACGTACATAGAAACTAAAATAAAAACTAAACTAAACACTCGATCCAATTTAGTTTGAGGTTTTCTAACATCTACGAGCAATAAAATTGAAAGCTTTTAAAATGATAAAGAAAACGAGGGTCTAGTGTGCCGGAATCGTCTCCACGATCGGGGTTGTCAATCCCGATGGTTCTAAATGACCCTAAGCACACTAGACCGATAAACTTAGCCGAAAACAAACATCATCATGATCAACTGCTTAATAACAACGCAAGCATGATCACAATCGATAAGAAAAACAAACAACTAATCTAACGAGAACTAACAACTAAACTACTAAAGCAAATAACATAAATTAACAACTAGGAAAAACGATAAAAGGTTTATACTATACTAAATTAACAAAACCAAAGTACATAACAACATCAAAGCAAAGATTATTAAAGCCAAATACACAAAGCAAATAAAAAGGTGCAAAAAAACTTATTATATAAGGAAGCATCAGCCATCGAATGATCTTCAGCGGCGAGAATCGTCTTTGAACGACGGACGGCATAGAAATGACAAAACTAAGAACTATCTAACTCTAATTTTGCGTGAATTGAAATGGTGGCATGAACCGAGGGTCTTCTGTATTATTCTGACCTTTCCCCTTGTCCCAGCACCCTCAAAATGAAGAAACCACCGGCTTTTTATAGAATTTTGAAAATAACCGCTCAAACTGCCGGAGCGTCGACGGTGCATCGATCGACGCGAGCCAGGCTGCACGCGTCGACCAGGCAGTGTGTCGATCGACGGAGCTAGGATCGACGCAATAGAACATTTGCGTCGACGGTGCATCGGTCGACACGGGCCAGGCTGCACGCGTCGACTAGGCAGTGTGTTGATCGACAGAGCTAGGATCGACGCAACAGAACATTTGCATCGACGGTGCGTCAGTCGACGCGAGCCAGGCTGCGGCAGCTAGTGTCAGCATGACTCGGACACTGGGTAACCCAGTGTCAGACTGGTACCCAGTGTCAGCATAGCACATTGCTTATCCAATCTTCGTCTTCTCGAGCTATAACACCAAAATAAAACAAAATTAGATTATTTCATATAAAATAAAGTAAAAACACATTAAACACCAAACGAGACGAAAAACATCAAAAGGAAGAAAAACGATAAAAAGATAAACCTAAAACACGTAAAAGCACACAACACACGATGCAAAAATACACGAAAATCACATACAAATATGTACAAATCACATGCACAAGGGGGCAAGAGAAGATGGTCAACCGCTGAGTCATGAAACTTCTACTCCAACAAATAAATGGGCAAGTAGATCTTCTACAAGTCCACACTTCAAAACTGTGACAGGCATGGTGGTCCAAACTAACTGGAGTTTATTACGGGGACTATCAAATACAATTTTGATGATATCTCCAAACTAACTCTCACTCATCTCAAGATATACACTTCAAGAATCGATAGTGTGAAGATGCCTACTGGATATCTATCTCCAAAGTTTCAACAATTCAACGTTATGGGAAATCCCAAGCAACATGCAGCTCACTTTATTGGATATGTGATGATTTTAAGACATATGATGATCATTTCTTGAAATAATTTGTTAAATCCTTAAAACAAATGCATTCGATTGGTACACCAACTTGGGGCCAATTTCGATTGACAATTAGAACTAGTTGGAATGAGAGTGGCTCAATTTCTATTATAGCACTCGACACGATTAACATGAATGACCTCACAAATTTACGTTAATTGAATGAAGATCCTGTCATCAACAACATCCACCACTGGTGAAACTTAAGCCTTAATTGTCTATCAGAAACCTTGGCAACTGATATGTGTGATCGAAGAATTCTCAACACTCTAATTTAAGAAATCATCTCTGCAATAGTACGGAGTCGATTGTAGAGCGGTAAGTTATTTTCGAGTCGTGTCTCTCAAAGATAGATGTTATCGGCGATCGATGTTTTTACTTAATCTCTTGTTAATCTCAATTAACTAACCTACTCTAAGAAAGTAATAGTCATTTGGTTTGGGTTTGAGTTTTTTTAATACTAAAGCTTGAATTTAAAAGAAAATTGAAAACATTAATTAAAGCAAAGGGGAATGGGTATTAAAAGCTTGCTTGAAAATAACTAATTTTGAGAAAATTAATTAAATAATAATTGAAAACCTTAAATAAATTAAAACTACTAAACTAAGGAAAGCTTGTAAATTTTGAAAGAAGAAATGGAGGGAAAGTCAAAACGTAAAACTTAAAGGAGTCAAAGAGCCTTAAATGTAAAGAAGTCAAATTTATCAAAGAGGAAAGCCCCTTATGTCTTTCAAACACCAAAGGTTTGTTTAGACAAAAGGGGTAAAAAGCTTCAAAGAGGGTTTCAATGGAGTTTTATGCAAGAAGAAGTTTAGAAAGCTAGAAGATTAAGTTGGGAAATTTGAAATGCAATGAAAGACAACATAAGCTAAAATATAATAACCAACACAAAAGCAATTATAACACACAAGAACAACACACAATGTAAAGGGTAAAGATTACTACCAGTTTTGCATTCAACACTAAAGCTTCAACTTTAGCTTACAATCTTCAAAAGATAAAGAAAACTTCACCAAAATAACTTCAACACAAGATGAAAATGCTACCTTCTCCAACTAGTAGCTATGAAAACTTCACCAAAATAACTCCTGTCGATCGGTTGAAGTGCAGTAGATCGACTACCTTGCTGTTCAAACGGCCCATACTCTGTTGAGCAGTCGATTCTGATTGTTCTCCGTCAATCGACTGGAAAGGTTGTCGATCGACTGCATGACTGTCAATCAACTGCATGGCTTTCAATCGACTGCATTGCTGTTTCCGGCTCGGTTTTCTCGTTTTTCGCTCCAAAACGTCCATCGGTTGTTGTCTCTTACTCGCGCTGTGTTCCCTTGCATATCTTAGCTTGTCCATTGCATAGCGAGTCGATTGTAATGCCATAAGCATGCGCGAGTCCCGCTTTGGTCATTCTACGGCTAAAAATATAAAACGAATGAAAACATACGTAAAACGTAATAAAAACGAAACACATGCGATCACGACACAAAAAGGTAACAAAAATACGTACAAAAATGTGCAAATCAACTACCCCACACTTAGAACCTAGCAATGTCTTCATTGCAAATTAATCTAAAAAGCGGTAAAAAGTGTAAGTGGAAAGAAAACGCCCCTATTTTCGAGCTTGTGATGATGCGGTCGTGCATAAGTCCTCTCCGGGATTCGAGACAAGCGATCTACAAGAAATGAACAAATGGGGGGTTTCAAACACAAGTTATGTACAAAAAGTGAAAATCTTTTTGGGGTTTTCGAAATTTCTATTTTGTTTGGATTTTTTTTATTTTATTTTTTTTAGAAAGGGGAAGGGAATTAAAAGAGAAAAATAAATCCAAAGGCACACTATATACAAAAGCACTATATATTTTTATCTTTAGTTATTATATATATATAGGATTTTTCAATAGATAGATGAGAAATAAAAGAAAGTAATCAAACAATAAACAAAAGGTTTTTTTAATGTTTTTTTTTTAATTTCTAAAGAATTGATATGAGAAATAAAAGAACATAATCGGAAAAAAAAAGTAACGATACAACAAACGTAAATAAAGCGCAAGTCTTAAAAAAATTAAAAAGGATAATAGGAGAATCAATGACGTCTCCTACGTCGGGGGTTGAAGTTTGCGTCCTCGTCTTCCTCTTCTTCAACTTCTTCCTCATCCTCGTTTTACTCCTCCTCTTCCTTGTTGCCTTCTTCTTCGCCTTCGTCTTCCTCGTCTTCTCAAAGCAACTGACTTTCCATCAAAATGAGGTGGCTTTGGAGGGCGCAATGTGCACGGTCATTCCTTGCTTGCCCCGCCCTCAACTCCTCAAAATTGGAATCGAGACGATCAAACTGCGCAAACACTTGTCATTGGAACTTGTGCTAACTCATGTCATGACCCGAGTCGATGCTCGGGCCTCCTTCTCGATGTGTTATTGTCGCGTGGCTTGTGCTTGCCCCGAAAGGCGCGTCCGAACCGGTGTTCGAGGCTTCATCGGCCTCGATGCCTTCGTTGTACCACCGTTCATTTTCTTCTTCTTCTTCGTGGCTATGGTGGTGGGCGTATCGTGGGTTCGTATTTTGCATGTAATTGTGGTATTTTTCTTGTGTTTTTAATAAGGATTTCATATTATTTTTATTAGTTTTTGAGTCGATTAGTTAGTTTTCTAGGTTGTTTTTCTTGTTTTATTGATTTTCGTGTTTCTTGTTGATTTTATATTTAATTTGGTTAAATGGGTTCAATTAATTTTAGTTTTGGTGTAATTCTTGGGTTTTTATGATCAAAAGTTCTATTTTTCATAGGTAAAACCAAATCTTGCGCCAAAGCCCCCTCCCAGCTGCCTGGCATTTGCCAAAATGCAAGCCAAATCCTGCGCTAGCGCCCTCCCAGCAGCTAGGGCTGTAAACGAGCCGAGCTGAGTCGAGTTTAGATAATTTAAGCTTACTCGTTTATTATCGATCTCGAGCTCGAGCTTTATTTAACGAACATATCGATGGATCGCGAGCTTTTTTGAGTTTAATCGAGCCTAAACGAGCTCAAAAGATATTAATTATTAATTAAATTATCTTTACTTTATTATAAAAATAAATAAAATATTTTTTAAAATATATAATACACCTACTAAGATACGTAAATAAATAAATTTATATATATATTTCTATATTTTTCATATGAATAAGTATAAAAATTATAATTAAAACTAAATTATTAGTTTAATTTATACAAGTTTAATAACAAACTCACTCTAGAACTCACTAACGAACCTGCTCACGAGCTAACGAGCCGAATACCATGAATCTAGAGTTTGCTCATTTATCGAGCCTTTTTAAACGAGCTCGAGCGAGCTTTTATCGAGTCGGGTAGCGAATAGCTCACGAACTATTTGGCTCATTTACAACCCCACCAGCAGCTCTTGGCGTTTGCCAAACTGCAAGCCAAATCCTGCGCCAAAGCCCCCTCCCAGCTGCCTGGCGTTTGCCAAACTGCACGCCAAAGTAGGCGCCAAACCCCCAGCTGCCTGGCGTTTGCCAAACTGCACGCCAAAGGGTTATTTATGGTCAAACCCGGGAATTTCAAGCCTCTAAGGCTATTTTGGCCCATTTAAATCCAATTAAAACTAGTATAAATAGGACCCAACTTTCATTTTGTAAGATATCTCTCATTTCTCCCAACCCAAGCTTGGGTTTGGGATAAAGAATTCTCTCTCTACATTTAGATTTAACTTCAAGCTTTTCCTTGTGTTTGTAAGCTCAAGAGGAATTCAAGTACTCCCTTGGGTTTTATTTTGATGCGGTTTAATTCAAGCTTGTTACTCTTTCCTTTAATTCAAGTAAGCTTCCTTTTAATTTCATGCTTGTTCTTTAATTTTCATGCTTGTTCTTCAATTTATGCTATTTGCCTTATCTTTTTGATTTCTTGTTAGATCTTGTGAATCGTACATAGAATCTAGATGAGTGACACATCTAGATCATAGATCAAGTCCTTGATCATTTTTATTTTGAGTTTTTCCTATGCTTTATTTTGATTTTTATTTTCATGCATTGTTTCATGCTAAATCTTAGACCCATGCTTTGTTGCTCGTTATTTCTCGTACAGTTATAAACTTTGACGTCAATTATCATTGCTCTTTCCATATATGCTTTCGATTTTTGCTAATTTGCATTATTCAAGTTTTTATGCTCATGCAAGCATGGTTGTACCTTGTGCTTTCATGCTTGTACTTGGTGAAACATTGCTTGTTTTTGCTTAATTTTCATTGTTGCTTGCATTTTCATATTCGAATCATACGACGAGGCATTCGACTAACTTGAAATTTCAATTCCTAGTTTAGTTTAGTTAGTTTAATTTCTTTATTTTTATTTTCCTTTATTTTTCAAAGTTTGAAACACATTGATTCTCACAATCGAATTGAATTCCGATAATACCAAGCCAATAGAACCTTTAATTTCTAAAACCACAAAAGACTACAAAACAAAATGGCGCCGTTGCGACTCTGCTTGGTTAAGGCTTTCGATTTGATTGTTTTTTCATTGTATTTTTAGCTTTCTTTGTTATTTGACATTTTTGTTAAGTATGTTAGGTACTTGTAGCTTTGGTGGATACATTTCCGACATGGGAGGGCATGGTGCAAACCATGTCAGGAATGAGATATTGTATAATGGCCTTGGCAACCTGAGAGGGCATGGTGCAAACCACGTTGCCAACGGTGGTTTCGACTATGGGCAACCCGGCATGGGAGGTCATGGTGCAAACCATGTTAGGTTTAGTAACTCCTCGAGTTGGTATGGTCCGTATGGAGGATCTGGTGCTCCGACTCACTTCCCAAACATACATATTCCGACATTCGGGCCTTATGGTGGGTATAATGCTTCCACACAATGCACGAGCTTGTATATGTGTGGCTTTGCGAGTTTGAATGAGTATGAGGGTGGCCAAATTCTGGATCCCGGCCTATATGGAGGTTCTCCCACTTCTAATTTCAATTATGCCCCATTTGGTACCACCGATAGCACTCATGATCCCGATCTGCACGCGTACTTTGGAGGTTTGAACTCCAATGACCAAAATGCCCCTCCTGCCATCAATTTTCTGGTGCATGCTCCTATTCCGCCCCCCGATCCGAATCTCTTAGCCATTTTACAACAATTAAAATCATTTTCCACTATATTGGCCTCGTTTGATGCTAGGTTTAATGCTCTTGATGCTACAATGGACCAATTAACAAGCGATGTCGATATGCTAAATCGAGCTCATGAGGATTTCTTACTCATGGACATGATCCAAGAGTTGGTCGAACAAGCTTATATGGACGAAATGAACCTTGAGGGGGAGGTTGGCCCAGACGTTGATATTGAGTATTGTTGCGAGGTTGTTGAGCCCCTTGTTTGTAATGACGAATTCTTTGTGCTCCAACGTGCCCAAGACTTGTGTGACAAAGATTATTTATGGGTCGTTGAGGGCACCGACGACTTTTTAGAGGGGTGGGGGTGGGGGTTATTGATGATAAGATTGGAAAGATTAACGATTATCTTGAGGAGGAAGAGGAGAGCAAGTCAATTTTCATCCTTGCAAATTCGCATCGAGAGGAAGAGGAGGAGAGGTCGGTTGAAGAGCTTAAAACTCATAAGGGTGCGATTGGTTGGAGACCCATAGTGGTTGAGAAAGATAGCCTTTTGAATTCGAGTCTTGATGAAAGAATGGTGAGAACCGGGATTGGGGGATTGTTGTGGGAAGGCTTAATGTTCGTACTCGCCGAGAACGAGTGCGTGAACCCCATTGACTTGGTGCCAAAGACGAGCGGCATGTTCATTCTCGAGGATGAAAAAGGAGAGTTGCTGGTCACGAGGGCTACAATGGGTTGGAGGACGTTGATCGATTTTAAGTAGTTGAAAGTGTCTACCAAGAGAGATCATTTCCCTCCCCCGTGTTTCGATCAAAGGTTGAACAAGCTAGCCGGCCAATATTCCTTTTGTTTTCTTGACGAGTCATCGGGACACTTCAAACCACCATCCCACCCGAAGACCAAGCCGAGACGAGTCCCATTTGCCCATTTGGAACGTTTAGTTTTTGGCGAGTACTATTTGAGATATGCAATGCGCCAAGAACGTTCCAAAAAGTGGACCCTCCCGACAAGGAGGAGATTGTATTGGTGGATCCTCCCATTATCTTTCCACCTTGATCAAAAAGGGAGTTCGTCAAGCTAGTGACGTAAAACAAGCGCTTCTTGGGAGGCAACCCAAGTTCTTCTCATTTATTTATTTTATTTTCTTCTTAAAATAAAACCTAAAAACATTTGAAAATTTGAAAAAATAAAAAATATTTTGGAGTTGTCTTTTGGTTCTTTTGGGTCTTTATGTTTTTGATTTTGTTTGGTTTTCTTTTATAGGGTTTCGTTTTCCGACTTCAATCTTGGGCGATTTAATAAGAGGGTAGCGTTCTTGGAGCCAAGAATTACTAGCCTTACTCGGCGTTCACTCGGATTGCTTAGATGATTAGGTGGACCCCACCGAGCTTGACTTAAACTCGCTCGGATAAGGAAGTTTCTATTCACCCTCCTTTTAATTGATTTTCATTAAAATTCAATGAGGGCATTGCATAGTTTAAGTGTGGGGTGGGTAGGTGGTTAGGGTCCGGGTATTACAAAGAATGTTTTATCGTTCTTAACTCGAGCCTTGGCAAAGTGACGCATTCTTGGCAAAGTGACGTTACCATTTGCGCATTTATATGGTTGAGTCAATTTTTATGTCTTTGGGTGTGTTAATTACATGTTTAAGCAACTCCCACATGCTTGGAAGTTTGAATAGTTTACTTGTCGAGTGTTTGCATGTTTATGGCCTCTTGTGTGAGGAGTTAAGTTTTTGTGTTCCGTCCAAAATCGCCTATATATATATAATCAACATTTTCTCGTGAAAAGATTGCAACGCTCTAAAAGCTCTTTGGATTTTGCTCCCAAATTCGGTGCAAACTAGTGAGTAGCCTTATGTGATTTATCGGCTTGCTTGTATTTTTATGGAAATTTCATTGAGGAGGTTTGATTTTGCTCGTACATGATTGAATTCGAAAATGACCTTGAGGCACATATATCACCCTTGTTCTGGCCATATCCATATATTTAGGCTACTTTACAAATCCCAAACGAGCCCCCTTGAGCCTAAGTCCCGTTTCTTGTTAGCCGAGCTCGATTTTAGCTCTTATATCTTCATAAATTGTGAGGTAAGAGTGTATGATTAGTTGACAAGAAATGTGAGGGAAATCGATTGTGCGTTTTAGGTTTTGAGTTGCACAAGAAAAAGGAGAAAAGAATAATACTCCAACATAAATCACAAAAAGTGATAAAGCGTGCGTTCAAATGAAAAGCCTAATTCAAAAAGGCTAAGTATAGTAAAAAGAAGCAAATTCAAAAAGCTTCTAAGTGTTGTGAAATAAAGTCGGAAAAGCGTGTGAGTATATGAAAGGGTTTCGAATGAGAGTTTGGTGAATTGGGAAGGGTGAAGCGATCATAATCTTTGGGTTTTAGAAATTAGGATTTTGTGTGTTATTGATCGCGTCTGATCGTGTGTTAGCCACTATATCCAAATATTCCATACCTTACCAAAGAGCCGACATTACAACACATAATGAAGACATCTTTCGATTCTTATTTGGTCATGTACTATGAGCAATTTTGAGCGTCCGATTTGTGAAATCTTGACAAGGTGTATGTATTGACCGACTTGAGCGTAAACACGTCCTATATACTAAACACTTGAGCGAATTGAGCGAACACCCTCAAAATTCCCTTGGAGAGGAAGTCATCGATTTGGCTTGCATTTGAGAAAGAGTAATACGAACAATGCTTGGCGATAGCGAGCCTATGTTGATACTTCAAACCATATTAATAAGGATAAGCACAAAGATTTTTCTTTTTACATAATGTTCATTGCATGTACATTCTAGACTCTTTTGGTTGTTCGAGGACAATGTAACCGATAAGTGTGGGGTGGTTATTTTGTATGTAATTATGGTGTTTTTCTCGTGTTTCTAATAAGAGTTTCATATTTTTTTATTAGTTTTAGAGTCGATTAGTTAGTTTACTAAGTTATTTTTCTTATTTTATTGTTTTCGTATTTCTTGTTGATTTTATATTTAATTTGGTTAAATGGGTTCAATTAATTTGAGTCTTGGTGTAATTCTTGGGTTTTTATGATCAAAAGTTCTATTTTTCATATATAAAAGCATTCTGGAATGCTCGCCAAGGCAAGCCAAATCCTGCGCCAAAGCCCCCTCCCAGCTGTCTGGCGTATGCCAAACTGCAAGCCAAATCCTGCGCCAGCGCCAGCGCCCTCCCAGCAGTACCTGATGTTTGCCAAACTGCAAGCCAAATCCTGCGCCAAAGCCCCCTCCCAACTGCCTGGTGTTTGCCAAACTGCAATCAAAATCCTGCGCCAAAGCCCCTCCCAGCTGCCTAGCGTTTTCCAAACTGCACGCTGAAGTAGGCCCCAAACCCCCAACTGCCTGGCGTTTGCCAAACTGCACGCCAGACTTGTCGCCAAAGGGTCATTTCTGGTCAAACCCAGGAATTTCAAGCCTCTAAGGCTATTTTGGCCCATTTAAACCAAATTAAAACTAGTATAAATAGGACCCAACTCTCATTTTGTAAGATATCTCTCATTCCTCCCAACCCAAGCTTGGGTTTGGGATTAAGAATTCTCTCTCTAGATTTAGATTTATATTTAACTTCAAACTTTTCCTTGGGTTTGTAAGTTCAAGAGAAATTCAAGTACTCCCTTGGATTTTATTTTGATGCAATTTAATTCAAGCTTGTTACTCTTTTCTTTAATTCAAGTAAGCTTCCTTTTAATTTCATGCTTGTTCTTTAATTTTCATGCTTGTTCTTTAATTTTCATGCTTGTTCTTCAATTTGTGCTATTTGCCTTATCTTTTTGATTTCTTGTTAGATCTTGTGAATCGTACATGGAATCTAGATGAGTGACACATCTTGATCATAGATCAAGTCCTTGATCGTTTTTATTTTGAGTTTTTCCTATGCTTTATATTGATTTTTATTTTCATGCATTGTTTCATGCTAAATCTTAGATCCATGCTTTGTTGCTCGTTATTTCTCGTAAAGTTTAAACTTTGACGTCAATTATCATTGCTCTTTCCATACATGCTTTCGATTTTTTCTAATTTGCATTATTCAAGTTATTATGCTCATGCAAGCATGATTGTACCTTGTGCTTCCATGCTTGTACTTAGTGAAACATTGCATGTTTTTGCTTAATTTTCATTGTTGCTTGCATTTTCATATTCAAGACATACGACGAGGCATACGACCAACTTGCAATTTCAATTCCTAGTTTAGTTTAGTTAGTTTAATTTCTTTATTTTCATTTTCCTTTATTTTCAAAGCTTGAAACACATTGATTCTCACAACCGAATAGAATTCCGGAAATACCAAGCCAATAAAACCTTTAATTTCCAAAACCACGAAAAACTACAAAACAGTTAGCAGGGGTCTTGGGTAGCTTCCATGCCAATTCCATCGGCTCGATCCTCTCCAAGTTGGCCGCCTCGGGGTTGAAATTGAAATAACAGGCTAGCAAGGTGATCATGGGCCCCATTCTAACCCGAGCGACACTTCCGCCCTTCGTTCTCCGAATCCCAATAATCCTGGCACGGAGAAAGGGATAAATGGGTGATCGAAGATTTCCTAACACTCTAAGAAATCTTCTCCGCAATAGTACGGAGTCGATTGAAGAGTGGTAAGTTTTCCCGAGTCGTGTCTCTCGAGGATAGATATAATCGGCGTTAAGTGTTTTCTATTAATCTCTTGTTATTCTTAATTAAACTAATCTAATATAAGAATGCATTAATCATTGGTTTAGTTTTGAGTTGTAATCACTAAGCTTGAATTGAAAAGAGAGCTTGAAAAACATTGAGGCAAGGAGAAAGGAATTTAAAACTTACTTGAAGATAATTAGTCTTAATGACTTAAATATAACCTAATTAATAACCTTAATTAAATTGAAACTATTTCCTAAGAAAACTTGTAAATTTAAAAGTTAAAAAGGAGGGAAAGTCAAACTTAAATTTAAAAGAGGTCAAAAGCATTTAATAGGTAAAAGTTAAATGTTTTAAAAGGGAAATCTACTAATAACTTTCAAGGCTTCAATGTTTGTTTGAACAAAAAGAGTAAAAAGCTTCAAAACCAAGCATCAAAGGAGTTTTTACTACAAGAAGAAAACCAAGATAGAAGTTGAAGTATGAATTCGAGAAGCATAGGGAAAACAACTCTACTAAATTTAATAACCAACACAAAGTAAATGCAACAACACAAGAACAACACCAAATAAGGAAAAGAGAAAAATATTTTTTACCTCCTGAACTATGAACATTTTGACACTTTGCCTCCTAAACTTTTTTTTCGTGCAAATTACCTCCTAAACTGTACAAATTTTGCACTTAACCTCCTGAACTCCCATTTTTGGTGGAACTTTTGGTCGTATCTCACTCGTGTGATATGCACGCTTACATATAAGGGGTAAAACTGACTTTCCATCTCTTACTTATGGCTCCTGTTCAAAAAAATGGCACGTGAGCACTCGTGTGACCTGTTAAGATAATGTTCACATTAATATATGTATACACGTAAGATTTGGAACCTACGTAAGTCTCATGTGCCATTATCTTGAGAGGGAGTCATGAGGAAGAGATGGAAAGTCAATTTTACCCCTTATATGTTAGCGTGCATGTCACACGAGTGAGATCCGGCTAGAATTTTGACCAAAAACGAGAGTTCAGGAGGTTAAGTGCAAAATTCGTACAGTTTAGGAGGTAATTTGCACGAAAAAAAAGTTTAGGAGGCAAAGTGTCAAAATGACCATAGTTCAGGAGGTAAAAAAGATTTTTCTCTAAGGAAAAATTACTACCAATATTGCATTCCAACCAAAAGCTTCAAATGTAGAGTACAATCTTCAAAACACCAAGAGCAACTTCATAAAGTAAAATCCACAAATGAGAGAGATGTCACCTTCTCCAACACTTATGAATAACTACTAACTAGCTAATTAACTAAGCTAAATTAAACTAGCTAACTAAGGATTATATCTAGTGTTTGCAATGGAATAGTGAAAATGAGCTTGGAAGAGATTGAATGGGGTTCAGAATCAGCCAAGGAAGGATAAGGTTGGTGGGGGAGAGTGGTAGCTTTTTATACAAAAATGCAGGGGCAAAAACGTCAAAATGGATCAAAAAAAATCTGCGTGTCAGTTGATCGACTGAGAACCAGTCAATCGACTGAAAGCTTTCGATTGACTGAAATGCCCAAAAACCACAAAACACACTGCCAATCAGTCGATTTCCACGAGGTTCAGTCGATCGACAGCAAATCCAGTCGATCGACTAAGATCCAGTCGATCGGCTGTCCTGTCAGTCGATCGACTGACAGGCAGTTCTGGCTCATTTTTCTTGTTTCTGCTCTAGCGTCCGCCGGCTGTCGCTCCTCATTTGCGCTGTGTTGCCTTGCTTTCTTGTTCTAATCCGAGTCGAACGGAATGTCCTGAGCGTGCACGGGACCGCTTTGGTCATCCTACGGCCAAAGAGACAAAAACGAGTAGAAATAAACGAAAATCCAATGAAATCCGCACAAAAGTTACAAAAACCTAAAACTAATAAAATCGACCAAAACGACTCCTAATACACATAAAAGCAAACAAAACACATGCAAGCGCGACACAAAATGGTAACAAAAATACGTACAAAAACATGCAAATCAACCACCCCACACTTAGAATGATTGATTGTCCTCAAGCAAAACTTAATATAGAATTACAAAACTACCCCCAGATAATAAACTAATGCACCAAACTTAATTCGAGACGTCGTATACTACAATGTTTGTTAGCTTGGCTAAAAGGACGACAACGATGCGTTGACTAGGAAAGTTTAGATCGACTTCCGAAACCTAAAAGTACTAGGTAACCCTCCAAGTCGGTCCCCTCGTCCTTGCCCCGGCTAAGGTCTATCCACGCTCGAACCGTTAATCGGCTCCCTACTAGCCTCGATTATCTACAACTCTCTTTACACACAAAATCTAAAATGGAAAGTAAAAAGGTGCAAGAATTGCACATTTATTGCATAAGCACTTCAAGGATTTATGCTGTATCCTTATCTATTCATCATTATTACTTTTTTTTTGGTACCTAAGGATATATAAGGTACTTGAGAAATCAACAGCTCCGATCACTTGTTGCTACTAGAAACTTACATTTATTTCTGATCGAGCACATGGAGCAATTGACGACTCCAAAATACAAAGTAAAATCCTATAGAGAGTATTCGATAAAAAGGCTAGTTGAGGCACTAGTTCAAAATTGAGCACAAGGATAGCACGAAGCTAAAGCCGAACAAAGTTCCCAACAAGTCAAATTCCCTAAGTACACTAAATTCGATCGACAATCTAAACTTCGCGTCACTTCGCCAAGGTTCCAAGCAAACATAGCACACGCGCTACTCAAATCATCACAAGCAAACATGTAAGAAATTAAAATCTTAAGACGAACTCTAACCACCCCACACTTAAAACCTAGCAATGACCTCATTGCATATTAAGCGAAGTAAAGCGGTAAAAAGTGTAAGGAAAAGAGGACGCCCTTATTTACAAGCTTGTGTTGACGCATTGTGCATAAGTCCTCTCCGGGAGTCGAGGCAAGCTATCTACAAGAAATGAACAAATGGGGGGTTGCAAAAACAAGTGATATACAAAAAGCGAAAATCTTTTTGGGTTTTTCGAAATTTCTATTTTTTTATATTTTTTTATACTATATTCAAAAACAATAAAAATATGTTTTTTTTTTTAATTTGTTTTGGATTTTTCAAGAGTTAGATAAGAAATAAAAGAACATAATCGAATCAAAATGAAACAAACGAAAATAACGTACCAAGTGTACGAAAACAAAAATAAAAAGGATAATCGGAGATCAATGACGTCTCCTACGTCGGGGTTGGAGGTTTGCGTCCTCGTCCTCTTCTTCCTCCTCGTCCTCCTCGTTTCCATCTCCTTCTCCGTTGTTCTCCTCGTCCCGAGGCAATCGGCTCTCGATCAACAAGAGGCGGCTATGGAGGGCGCGGTGTGCTCATTCGTTTCTCGCTTGCCCGGCCCTCAACTCCTCCATGCCGGTGTCGAGATGGTCGAATCGGGAGAACACCTAGCATTGGAACTCGAGCCAACCCATATCGGGACCCGAGCCGGTGCTCGGGCCTCCCTCGCCATGCGGGATTGCCGCGTGGCTTGTGCTTGCATCGAAATGTTTTCTCCCGAACTGGTGTTTGGGGATTCCTCGGGCTCGACACCCTCCTTGTGTCGTCTCTCTAACTCGGCCTCTTCTTCATTCACCTCTTGCTCTTGCTCGTGGGCTCGTCGACGTCGCGGGTCCATCAGGACCTTGGGCGTTTTCAACACGAGCTCTACCGGCTCGATCCTTTCAATATTTGTCGCCTCGGGGTTGCAACCAAAGTATCGGGCGAGCAAGGTAATCATGGGTCCCATCCTGACCCGAGCGACACTCCCGACCCTCGTCTTCCGAATCCCAAGAATCTCATCTCAGAGGAAGGGATAGGCGGCGAAATGATGGCCGATGTGAAGGCACCAAAGCATGTAAACCTCATCCTGGGTGATGTTGGTGCTCTCGTGCTTGCCCATCAGGACGTGGGCGAAGAACTTGTAGATCCCGAGCAATACCTAGTCGGTAATTGCCAAGTCCTGGAAACGCGGAGTCCCACGTCCGCCCATGATAGTTGCCCAAGATTGATGCAATGCAAACCCTCTTGGTCGCCCCTCCCACAAAACTTGACAATCTGACCCGAGCACCGCATGAAGCACGTCTCGGGTGATCCAGCATTCGACTCCATGAAAACGAACGGTGAACTCCCCGCTCTCGCAATCCTAGAAGGTCGAGAAGAATTCGAGCATTAGCTCTGGATACGCCGGTGCATGGAGGGATGCGAATTGACGCCCATTCAAGGCGTCGATGAAATGGAACGTCCGTGCCCCAAAATGCTCGTGGTCCCCGTTTGCTACCCACCCTTCTAAGCATTCAATATCAAAAAAACACGGGCGGGCATATTGTCGTTGGATGAGGCTTTGATACATCTCCCCTTCGGCCTCGGAGTGAATCGGGAATGGAGCACCATAGACGTGGGTGAGATTGGGGTTATTGGCCTCATAAAACTCATCGTCGGAAAGATTATCCATAAGAATTATATGAGGTGATTCACGAGGGGAATACGAAAAACTTTGGTTAAGGAATCGTAAGGAATTGACAAGAAGGGAAAACGAAAGAGTTTTAGCAAAGATTGCTCATTGGGTCATTTCATCGAACACATGTTGGGCAGGGTTTTCACTAAGGAATTTTGAGAAAAATGGAACAAGATTCTACACACAACCCAACCAATTCACAAATACGAACGACAAGGATGTAGTTTCAAGCGAATTACCTCAATGAATGGCTCGAAATTGAGACGAAACCCGGTTACACACCCTACCCTTGGGAATTGAGAATTTGGGAAAAATTTGGGGAAAACAAGAATTATAGGTGAGATCTCCCAACCTAGGTGAAGTTGGGATGGTGATTACCAGAAAAAGAAAAGAAGTTGAGTCGATCGACTAGCCCTTCGAAATTTCGTGACTCCCTCCTTTTCCTCCCCTTTTTTTTCTTTTTCTGTTTCTGCGTCGAAAACCGTCTACTGTCTATTTAAAAGGATGTCGCGACACTGTAGCAGTCGATCGACTGGTCCTTAGTTGATCGACTGAGCCTTCAAAAATTCGGAAACCTACTGTCCTCCAGTCGATTTGGTACCCTCAGTCTACCTCTCAGTCGATCGACTGAACTCGTAAAACTTGAAAACTTACTGTCCTCCAGTTGATTTCAACCGCTCAGTCGATTGATCAGTCGATCGACTGCACTTCAGTCGATCGACTGCACTTCAGTCGATCGACTGTTGTGCATTCGATCGACTGATGGGCAGTAGCCAAATTCCTGATCTCGATTTCCTTCATTCTTAAACCTCCATGATTTCTCCTACAAAATCCGAAAAGAAAGAAAAACCCAAGTTAACAATCAATTGACAGATAATATACACAAAAATCGAAAGAAAATGAGAAAGGGGTTAAGGAGTTGTGGGTTGCCTCCCACGTAGCGCGTTTGTTTAAAGTCATTCGCTCGACTATCCTTCTTTGATCAAGGTCCCGTCGGGGGCACATCTCCTAAATCCTCCTCCTCCACGGTCACGAACTCGAGATCCTTGGCTTGCAATAATCCGTGTCGGTAAGGCTTGAATCGTGCACCATTCACTTGGAAATGCTCGTCCGTCTTGGGGTCGATCAACATCACGGCTCCAAACGGGGATATCTTCTCGATCGTGTACGGTCCGCTCCACTTAGACATTAGTTTCCTGGGAAATAAGGCGAGTCGTGTATTATAAAGGAGCACTTGCATCCCTTCCTCCAACTCCTTGGGCACAAGCTTCTTGTCGTGGAGGAGCTTCATCTTTTCCTTGTAAATTCGAGCACTCTCGAACGCCTCATTTCTTAGCTCATCAATCTCCTCGATTTGGAGCCTCCGCTCCTCCCCGGATTGTTTCAAATTGTAGTTGCATGCCCAGATGGCCCACCAAGCTCTATGCTCCATTTCGACCGGTAGATGGCACGCTTTCCCATATACAAGGCGATAGGGGCTCATTCCGAGAACCGTCTTGTGGGCCGTGCAGATGGCCCACAAGGCATCCACGAGCTTTGTTGACCAATCTTTCCGGTTCGGTTGGACGGTCTTCTCGAGAATGTTCTTGATTTGACGGTTGCTCATCTCGACTTGACCGGCCGTTTGGGGGTGGTATGGCATGGATACCTTATGAACGACCCCATAGTTCTTCAAAACCCTTTCAAGTAACTTGTTGTTGAAGTGTTTGCCGCCATCACTAATAACCACCCTCGGAACTCCGAATCGGCTAAAAATGTTGCTCCGCACAAACTTCACCATGGTGTCTCCATCGTCCTCCTCATCGGGATTGCCTCGATCCATTTAGAAACGTAATCAACTCCAAACAAAATGTATTCGAAATCATGAGACTTCGGAAAGGGGACCATGAAGTCGATCCCCCACACGTCGAATATCTCCACGGCCAAATTATATGTCATCGGCATCTCGTTCTTTTTCCCTATACTTCCGGTCATTTAGCATCGATCGCACTTTGGGCAATGGTCGTGGGCATCCTTGAAAAGGCTAGGCCAATAGAAACCCGATTGAAGAACCTTGTAAGCTATCTTTTGCCCGTTGAAATGTCCTCCGACTAGGTGATCGTGGCACTTCGCTAAAATTTCCCCTTTCTCCTCGTCCGGAATACACCGCCTCAACATACCATGTTTTCTGATCTTGTACATGTGATCCCAATAATACCCTCGGCACGTGGAGAGAAACCTCCTTTTCTCATGATGAGATAGGTCCGGGCGGAGTGCTTCGCTAGCAAGGTAGTTGGCAATGTCAGCATACCACGGCGCGGCGGAAACAACGAATAAGTTCTCGTGTGCAAGGTTTTCTCCAATGAGCTCTCTCTCTCTCTCTCCGAATTGGACCTCTAAACGAGAGAGGTGGTCGACGACAACATTCTCGCACCCCTTCCGATCTTTGATCTCCACATCGAACTCTTGAAGCAAGAGTATCCATCGGATTAGCCTCGGCTTCGCTTGAGGCTTGTTGAAGAGATATCGCAATGCTGCATGGTCACTATGCACAATAACCCTCGAACCATTGATGTAGGCTCGAAACTTTCTAAGCGAGAAAATTACGGCGAGTAGCTCTTTTTCGGTAGTTGTGTAGTTCTTTTGGGCGTCGTTGAGCATGAGACTTGCGTAATAGATGACCCAAAGAAGCTTGTCCACTCTTTGCCCCAAGATGGCTCCCACCGCTTCATTTGATGCGTCGCACATTATTTCGAATGGGAGAGACCAATCCGGGGCCACCACCACGGGAGCCGAGGTCAGACTTTCCTTTAATGTATTGAACACCAAACAACAAGCATCGTCAAACACAAATGGGACATCGGCACTAAGCAATTGGCACAAGGGACGGCTAAGCTTTGAGAAATCCTTGATGAACCATCTATAGAACCCCGCATGACCAAGAAAACTACGAACTCCCTTCACGTTGATTGGAGGCGGGAGTTTCTCGATCACGTCAACCTTTGCCTTGTCAACTTCGATTCCCTTGGACGACACCACGTGCCCCAAAACTATCCCACTTCTCACCATGAAGTGACTCTTCTCCCAACTCAAGGTGAGATTACTCTCGACACACCTCTCCAAAACACTCGTCAAGCGATCAAGACATTCATCGAACGTGGAGCCGAAGATGGAAAAATCGTCCATAAAAACCTCCATATATTTGTCGATCATATCGGAGAATATAGATAGCATACACCATTGGAAGGTGGCGGGTGTATTGCATAACCTGAAGGGCATTCGTCGGAACGCGTATGTGCCGAAGGGGCACGTGATCGTCGTTTTGGATTGGTCCTCCGGTGAGATGGCAATTTGGTAATATCTAGATAATCCGTCGAGGAAACAATACGAGTGGTGCCCCGCGAGCTTGTCTAACATTTGGTCAATGAACGATAACGGGAAGTGATCCTTCTTGGTGGCGGCATTAAGTATTCGGAAATATATACACATCCGCCATCCGGTGATAGCGCGAGTCGGCATGAGCTCACCACGGTCATTCTCAATTACGGTAATTCCACTCTTCTTTGGTACCATGTGCACCGGGCTCACCCACTCACTATCTCCAATTGGAAATTTTAGACCCTCAGCTACGAGCTTTAGGATCTCGCCTTTCACCACCTCCATCAAATTCGGGTTCAACTGACGTTGGCACTCTCTTGTTGGTTTCGCCCCGTCTTCAAGGACAATACGATGCATACATGTGGAGGGGCTTATCCCCTTAATATCGCCAAGGCTCCACCCTATCGCCTTCTTATTCTTTTTCAATACTTCCACCAATTGCGCCTCTTCACGCTCGGAAAGATCGGCAAAGATAATCACTGGCTTTGATCCTCCCTCTTCCTAATACACGTACTTAAGATGGCTCGGAAGGGTCTTGAGTTCCGGTTTTGGTGTAATGGTTGGTTCCGCACTCGCGATCTCCAATATCTCCATCACCCCCTCCTATTGAAGTGCTTACCACTCATCGTCCTCGACGACCTCATCCACAAGTACCACGAAGGCTTCCTCAACCAACTCTTCTATCGGATCAATCATCGAGCAATCGGCTTGAAAAGATGAAGGGGGAACAACTCCCAAGTCATGGATCGAAAAATTAACCATGTCCCCCAAAACCGAGAACGACAACTTTCCATTCTTAACATCGATCAAGGTGTTTATAGTCGCCATGAACGGTCGCCCTAGTAAGATTGTGTGATGTCGTCCTTCATTGCTCACCTCCCCGACATCCAAAATGACAAAGTCCACGGGAACTATGAGGTTTCCCACTTGTACCAATACGTCTTCTACTACGCCCTTTGGATATCAGATCGATTGGTCGGCCAATTGCAAGCATATTCTAGTCTCCTTGAGATTGCCCAACTCCAATTGTTTAAAGATGGAGTAGGGCATCAAATTGATTCCCGCGCCGCGGTCCAACATACCTCGTGTTTCCTTTACGTTCCCAAGGGTAATCTTGATGTAAAAGCTTCCCGGATCACTCTCTTTAGGCGGGAGAGGGTTGCTATAGACGATACTTGTCGCGTTCGATATACACACTTTCTCGTTATCCTCGAACCCTCACTTCTTGGACATCAATTCCTTGAAAAACTTGGCGTACGTGGGCACATTCCGGATTATGTCGAGCAAAGGGAGGTTAATGTTAACCTTCGATAGCATCTTGTACAACTCGAGAAATTGGTCGTCTTGTTTTGTCGGTCGAATACGACTCGGGTATGGAATCGGAGGTTGGTACGGTGTCGCGGATTTGTGTAGTCCTCCGGTAGTCTTGGTCTCCGTCGCCTCTCTGATTGAAGAAGACAAGGGTGAGCTAGGATCGGCTATGGGCTCGTTCGAGCCTTGCATGGTCGGATCTTGTTGGAATTGGGGTGAGGGAGTTGAATCATTCTCGGGAAGAGCAACCTTGTTATCCACCAACTTTCCGCTTCGAAGTAATATCACGGCTTGAGCTTGATCCGGTTGACTTGGTAGCTTATCTTTGTCACAGGCCCGTTCGAGTTCATTAACATCCGTCGCCACTTGCCCAAGTTGTGTTTCCAAACTCGCGAGCTGTTTTATCAATTCGGATAGGATAGACTCAATGTTCGGTTGACGCGATGCTGACTTGTCTTGTGGAGGCGGATATGACGCTTGAGAAGGTGGGAACGGTGGTGTTCGTGCATTGAACGGGGCTTGAGGCCGTGGTTGTTGCATCGAAGGCCCGGGTGGCATTTGAGCTTGGGACGTGTCCCCCCACCTAAAGTTAGGATGGTCTTTCCGCATATATTGGGTTCCGTTTCGATAGGCTTAGTAACCTTGAACCGTGAATGCTTGCTCGTCGAAACTACTCGGTGGCCGATAAACCGTTGGGCATGCACTAGCTCCATGAACCAAGATACAACATGTGGGGCACATCTCCATCGACCCTGAGAACGGTTGGATGAGGGAGGCCACTTGGATCTCTAGTTCGGCGACCTTATGGGCCCACTCGGGCTCCTCTTTTGTTGAAACCTCCTTCACTTGCTCCTTCCGCTCCAAGACACTCATGCAATGGTCGTCGGCGGCCATGTTCACGAATATGTCGTACAACTCCCTCGTCGAGCGTCCGGCTAGATTTCTGTCGGCGGCATTGTTCACCATACGCTTGGATGCAAATATCAACCCATTATGAAAGAATTGATTCAAGAAATCCCCAGTGAACCGATGATGGGGGCATTTGGTGAGATAGCCCTTAAATCTCTCCCACGCCTTGTAGAAGGTCTCGTCGCTCGCTTGACGAAATGAGGCGATCTTTGCTCGAAAATTGGCCATTTTATCTTGAGAATATCCCAATTGGTAAGGGAATCGGCCGGCAACATCATGCGCCAATCAACGGCTTTATCCTTCATTGTGTACGGGAAACACCTCATTTTAATTCGATCAATGTGAATCCCTTGGTACGGAAAGCTTGACACCGTGTAGGAAAAAATGAGTAGGAATTGAAGAGCATCCTCTTGTGGTAGGCCGTGAGAATTTGGAAGTCGTTTGAGATCAACCGGCCGTAAGTCATACTCGAGGGCTTCGGGGCTTAACCGAATGCTTGAGGAGAAATCGCCTATATATGGCCGTGATACTTCCTTTATACTATTTGTCGGGCCTCCATCGAGGGTGGCAAATGGGTGGCCACCCACATCTTGTACGGCGTAAGGATTTTCGTTGACGGCGGGCATCCTTAGAAAGTCTTGTGGATGTGGATCTCGAAATTGATGCGCGGGCCCAATCGGATGTGGCATGCGAGGTGCGTGTAAATGGGGACCGGCGAAGTGCGGCTCTTGGAATTGTGGCCTCGGAGCTTGAAAGTGCGGTTGAAACGGGTACGGCGGACCATCGACAATTGGGCCTTGGAATTGAGTTCCATGTGTCGACTGGTCCGAGTGTGGCGAAACTTGATGTTGGGGCTCGGGTGTCGGCACACGAGCTTGAGATGGGGAAAACGGGCCTTGAAATCGGGCATTGGAGCTTTGAGGGTTTGGAAACCCGTTCCCCCCTTGATCAAGCGGCAACCCGTAAGAGGGTTGTGGACCTTGATGAGGCAGGCCAAGAAGTGATGAAGTCGGCCCGATCTCTATTTGAGGCGGAGACATCCCTTGGTTGTCTTGAGCGAGTGCGGGTGGCGTCGGGTTCTCGAACGAATTGGTCATCATTCGCTCCTCTATTACCGTAGGTAAGGATGGGTCGAACGTGTCTTGATTCTTTGAGGCTCGTCTCACCCTCTCGGGATTGTTCAAATACGGAGTCAATTCTCGTCCGAGCGATCGCCTACCTTGCATACACAACACTCAACAAAAGGATTACGGTATCGAGTGTGAAATACTAGTCTAGTCTATCTACTAATTAAGACAACAAGAAGAGTAATTAAGAACACCATTAGCCTTAATATATCCCCGTCAACGGCGCCAAAATTTGATCGAAGATTTCCTAACACTCTAAGAAATCTTCTCCGCAATAGTACGGAGTCGATTGAAGAGTGGTAAGTTTTCCCGAGTCGTGTCTCTCGAGGATAGATATAATCGTCGTTAAGTGTTTTCAATTAATATCTTGTTATTCTTAATTAAACTAATCTAATCTAAGAAAGCATTAATCATTGGTTTAGTTTTGAGTTGTAATCACTAAGCTTGAATTGAAAAGAGTGCTTGAAAAACATTGAGGCAAGGAGAAAGGAATTTAAAACTTGCTTGAAAATAATTAGTCTTAATGACTTAAATATAACCTAATTAATAACCTTAATTAAATTGAAACTATTACCTAAGAAAGCTTGTAAATTTAAAAGCTAAAAAGGAGGGAAAGTCAAAATTAAATTCAAAAGAAGTCAAAAGCATTTAATAGGTAAAAGTCAAATGTTTTAAAAGGGAAAGCTACTAATAACTTTCAAGGCTCCAATGTTTGTTTGAACAAAAAGAGTAAAAAGCTTCAAAACCAAGCATCAAAGGAATTTTTACTACAAGAAGAAAACCAAGCTAGAAGTTGAAGTGTGAATTTGAGAAGCATAGGGAAAACAACTCTACTAAATTTAATAACCAACACAAAGTAAATGCAACAACACAAGAACAACACCAAATAAGGAAAATTTACTACCAATATTGCATTCCAACCAAAAGCTTCAAATGTAGAGTACAATCTTCAAAACACCAAGAGCAACTTCATAAAATAAAATCCACAAATGAGAGAGATGTTACCTTCTCCAACACTTATGAACAACTACTAACAAGCTAATTAACTAAGCTAAATTAAACTAGCTAACTAAGGATTATATCTAGGTTTGCAATGGAATAGTGAAAATGAGCTTGAAAGAGATTGAATGGGGTTCAAAATCAGCCAAGGAAGGATAAGGTTGGTGGGGGAGAGTGCTAGCTTTTTATACAAAAATACAGGGGCAAAAACGTCAAAATGGATCAAAAAAATTTGCGTGTCAGTCGATCGACTGAAATGCCCAAAAACCACAAAACACACTATTGATCAGTTTCCACGAGGTTCAGTCGATCGACTGGAAGTCAGTCGATCGACAGCAAATCCAGTCGATCGACTGACAGGCAGTTCCGGCTCATTTTTTCTTGTTTTCGCTCTAACGTCTGTCGGCTGTCACTCATCATTTGCGCTGTGTTCCCTTGCTTGCTTGTTCTAATCCGAGTTGAATGGAATGTCCTGAGCGTGCACGGGACCGCTTTGGTCATCCTACGGCCAAAGAGACAAAAACGAGTAGAAATAAATGAAAATCCAATGAAAACCGCACAAAAGTTACAAAAACCTAAAACTAATAAAATCGGCCAATATGACTCCTAATACACATAAAAGAAAACAAAACACATGCAAGCGCGATACAAAACGGTAACAAAAATACGTACAAAAACATGCAAATCAATGGGGACTTGATGCCCGCGGTGCAAACACCAAAGCACGTATACCTCGTCTTGGGTGAGGTTAGTGCTCTTGTGCTTGCCCATCAAGACGTGGGGGAAGAACTTATATGCCCCCAACAATGATATGTCGGTGATTATCGAGGCCTAATATCGAGAAGTACCACGTCCGCCCGTTATACTCGCCTAAAATTACATCGGAACAAATTCACGTGGTTGCTTGTCCCACACCTCTTGGCAATTAAGCCCGAGCATCGCTTAGAGCACCTCTTGTATGACTCGGCACTCGTGCCCCCCAATCCAAACCGTGAATTCCATGGACTCGCGGACATGGTAGGTGGTGAAAAATTTGAGCATCAGCTCTCGATAAGATAATGCCCGGAGGGATGCGAACCTACGGCCGCTCATGACATCAATGTTTTGGAGCATCCGAGCCTCTAATCCCTGGTAATCCCCATTTGCCACCCACTCGTCTAGGTGCTCGAGGTTCAAGAAGCGCAGAAGGGCGAAGTTCCGTTGGGAGAGGTTCTGGTAAAGTTCCCCCTCGACTTCCGAATAAATAGGGAAGGGGGCGCCGTAGGCGTCGAAGATGTTGGGGAAGAGAAGATGGTGATCGATATAATAGGCCATGGAACGAATAGGTGGGGAATACAAGGATTGTGTCTAAGAGTTCCGGGAATTGAAAAGAATGGACACTATGCAAAAAGGAAGGAGTTTTAATCAAAAATGTTCATTGGGGCATTTCATCGAGCACTTGGTGGATATAGGTTTTGAGTTTGGATAAAATTGGAACCCAAGATCCCACAAACTCAACCAATCAACAAAATTATGCTTCAAATATGTGGTTCTAACGAATTACCTCGATGTTGGGCTCGAATTTAGAGTCAAAACCCGAATTACAGCCCCCACCTCTTTTGTGTCGAAAATGGAGTAAATGAAGAAACAAGGAAAAGGTGCTAGGATTTCTTCGTATTGTGAGAATGGAAGGATGATCCCGGAAAAAACATAAGGGTTAGGACTCTCTCTCTCTTTTTTATTTTTTTGTATTTCCGTCTGTTTCTTTCTCCTCTTTTTTTTCTTCCTCGCAACCGATTGTGACTTATTTGGGCTGGATTGGCTGCCCTTATATGTGCCCTGTTGAGTCCGCTTCAATGGGGCAGTCAATCGTCTGCTTTTCAGTCTATCGACTGCCCTTCGAAAAACCCAGAGTCTCTGTCCTGCAGTCGATTTGGCCCTTGGCAGTCGATCTGGCAGTTGATCGACTGCTCCTTGCAAAACTCCAAGGGCCTCTGTCCGTCAGTCGATTTGGCCCTTGGCAGTCGATCAACTGCTTTCTAGTCGATCGACCGGAATGCAGTCGATCGACTGCATTGCTCCAGCCGATTCCCTGTTTTGGTTCCTTCCTTCCCCCAAACCTCCGTGATTGCTCCTACAAAACTGAAAAACATTAGTTAAAGCTTAATAGATAATGGATATACACTAAATCAAAAGAAAATTAAGAAATACGGTTAGAGAATCATGAGTTACCTCCCATGTAGCGCGTTTGTTTAGAGTCATTCGCTCGACTATCCTTCATTGACTAGGACTCCATCGGGGGCACATCCTCCAAGTTCTCCTCCTCCACGATCAATCGAGCCTCATTATTCGCAGAAAGCTCGGTGAAGTTGGTCACAAGTTTTGTTTCTCCTTCTCCCAAGTAAACGTACTTGAGATGCCTCGGACGGGTATTAAGCTCTTGCTTTGGTGTAGTGACTGGTTCCACGCTTGCTCTCTCGAATATCTCCATCACCCCCTACGATAGAAATGTTAGCCACTTGTCGTCCTCGACGACCTCATCCACAACTTTCTCACAAGCTTCCTCAACCACTTCTTCGATTGGGCCAACCATCGCACAATAGGCTTGAAAATAGGAGGGGGAAATGACACTTAAGTCGTGGGTCGAAAAATTCACCGTTTCCCCTAAAATCGAGAATGTCAACTTCCCATTCTTCACGTCCATCACGGTGCTCGTGGTTGCCATAAATGGTCGTCCAAGCAAGATCGCGTGCTCATGGATTTCGTTGCTCACTTCTCCAATATCTAAAACCACAAAATCGACGGGGACTATGAGACCTCCTACTCGCACCAACACATCCTTGACTATCCCCTTCGAGAATTGGACTGATTGGTCAGCCAATTGCAAACACATCCTCGTCTCCTTGAGACCGCCCAATTACAATTGTTTAAAAATGGATTAGGGTATCAAATTAGTCCCCGCGCCGAGGTCTAGCATCCCACGTGTTTCCTTGACATTCCCGAGAGTGATCTTTATACAAAAACTTCCCGGGTCGCCCTCCTTAGGTGGAAGAGGGTCGATATAAATGATGATTGCCACGTTTGATATGCACACCTTCTCATTGTCCTCAAACCGTCGCTTCTTGGATGTCAGCTCCTTGAAAAACTTGGTGTACGCAGGTACGTTTTGATTAATATCAAGCAAGGGGAGGTTGACGTTGACCTTGGACAACATCGCGTATAATTCATGAAATTGGGTGTCTTGCTTCGTCGGTTGGGCACGGCTCAGGAATGGGATCGGAGGTCGATACAGCGTTGCAGATCTGTGGAGTCCACCGGTAACCTCGGTGTCCTTCGACTTCCCACTTGAAGAGGATGTAGGTGGTCTAGGAGTGACCACGGGATTGCCTACGACTTGGAGTGAAGGAAAGGGATCATTGATAGGATGGGCAACCTTGTTATTTACCACCTTGCCGCTTTGAAGGACCATCACAGCTTGAGCTTGAACCGATTGAATTGGTAGCTTTCGTTTGTCGTGGGCCCGCTTAAGCTCCTTAACATCTGTTGCTATTTACCCCACTTGTATCTCTAAGCTCACAAGTCGTTTGTTCAATTGATGGACAGAGCTTGAGAGCTCAGCCAATATAGACTCCATGCTCGATTGGCGTGATGCCGAATGATCTTGAGGATCCAGAAAAGGTGGTTGTGCGTTAAACGATACTTGAGGCCGTGGTTGTTGCATCGGAGGCTCGGTTGGATTTTGAGCGTTTGTTGTATCCCTCCACCAAAAGTTAGGGTGGTTCCTCCACCCGGGGTTGTAAGTTTAGGAATACGGATTGTTGTGCCATTGGAAACCTCCTAGATGGGCTTGGTTCGATTGTGGGGCTTGGTACCCTTGGATCGCGAATGCTTGCTCGTCGAACTCACTAGGTTGACCATAAACCATTGGGCACACACTAGCTCCATGGCCCAAGATGCCGCACGAGGTGCACGTCTCCATAAAATCCGAGTAGGGATTGGTGAGGAAAGACACTTGGCTTTTGAGGTCGGCAATCTTACGGGCCCACTCGGGCTCATCCTTCGTCGATACTTCTTTCACTTGATCTTTTTGCTCTAAAATACTCATCCGGTGATCATTGGTGGCCATATTCACGAAGATGTCATATAATTCCCTCGTCGAGCTGCCGGTAAGGTTTCCTTCAGCGGCGTTGTTCACCATGCATTTAGACGTAAACGCCAAGCCATTGTGAAAAAATTGGTTCAAGAAATCGACGGTGAACCGATGATGAAGGCACTTGGTAAGATAGCCCTTAAAGCGCTCCCATGCCTCGTAGAAGGTCTCATCGCTTGCTTGACGGAACAAGGCAATCTTTGCTTGGAAGTCGGCCATCTTGTCTTGGGAGTAGTACTCTTCCATGAACTTCTCGGTCACCTTGTCCCAATTGGTGAGGGAATCGGCCGATAATGTAATAAACCAATCGACCGCCTTATCCTTCATCGTATACGGGAAGCACCGCATCTTGATTTGATTGATATGGATCCCTTGGCGCAGAAAAATCAACACGGTGTAGGAGAAGATCTGAACGAAGTGTAGAGCATCCTCGTGCGGTAAGCCATGAAAATACGGGAGTCGGTTGAGATCAATCGGTCGCAATTCGTACTCGAGGGCCTCGGCGCTTAGTCGAATGCACGAGGAAAAGTCGCCCATGTATGGTCTCAACACCTCCTTGATGTTATTCGTTGGGCCTCCATCGGGAGTGGCAAAAGGATGGCCACCCAGATCTTTCACGGCATACGGGTTCTCATTAACGGCGGGCGCCCATGGAAGGTCTTGAGGATTTGGATTTCAGAATCAGGGCACGGGCCCGGTCGGATGTTGGAATCAAGGATCTTAGGTGTGAGGAGAGGTGACGTGTGGCCCTTGGTAATGTGTCCTCGGCGCTTGGGATTGAGGTTGAAATTGATATGGCGGTCCATCAACGATCGGGCCGTGGAATTGAGTTCCATGTGACGATGGGTCCGAGCACGGCGATACTTGGAGTTGTGGCTCGGGTGTCGGCACATGAGCACGGGATGGAGAATAAGGGCCGTGAAATTGGTCGTTCGAGCTTTAGGGGTCTTGATTTGTGAAACTATTCCCCCCTTGGTCGACCGACATTCTGTACACGGGTTGAGAAATTTGTGGTGGCAGGCCGTGAGGTGATGATGTGGGCCCGAGTGATGCTTGAGGTGGCAGCATCCCTTGATTGTCGTGAGTGTGGGTGGGCGGAGTCGGATTCTCAAATGAGTTGGTCATAATTCGCTCTTCTATCACCGGGGGTAAAGGTTGAAAAGGCGGGGCATCGAACGTGTCTTGATTTCTCGCGGCTTATACGTCTCGTCTCAACCTCTCAGGATTGGGCAAAAGTGGGGTCAACTCTCGTCCAAGCGATCGCCTACCTTGCATACACAACACTCATCAAAGGATTATGGGTATCGAATATAAAACGTTAATCTATTCGAACTACTAACTAAGATAACAAGAAGAGTAATTAAGAACAACATTAGCCTTAATCTATCCCTGGCAACGGCGCCAAAGATTGATCGAGGATTTCTTAGCACTCTAATTTAAGAAATCATCTCCGCAATAGTACGGAGTCGATTGTAGAGCGGTAAGTTATTTCCGAGTTGTGTCTCCCGAGGATAGATGTTATCGACGATCGGTGTTTAATCTCTTGTTAATCTCGATTAAACTAATCTACTCTAAGAAATCCATAGTCATTTGGTTTGGGTTTGAGTTTTTTTAATACTAAAGCTTGAGTTGAAATGAGAACTTGAAAACACTAATTAAAGCAAAGGGGAATGGGTACTAAAAGTTTGCTTGAAAATAACTAATTTTGAGGAAATTAATTAAACACTAATTAAAAACCTTAAATAAATTAAAACTACTAAACTAAGGAAAGTTTGTAAATTTTGAAAGATGAAATGGAGGGAAAGTCAAAGCTTAAAACTTAAAGGAGTCAAAGAGCCTTAAATGTAAAGAAGTCAAATTTATCAAAGAGGAAAGCCCCATATGTCTTTCAAACACCAAAGGTTTGTATAGACAAAATGGGTAAAAAGCTTCAAAGAGGGCTTCAATGGAGTTTTATTCAAGAAGAAGCTTAGAAAGCTAGAAGATTAAGTTGAGAATTTGAAATGCAATGAAAGACAACATAAGCTAAAATCTAATAACCAACACAAAAGCAATTATAACACACAAGAACAACACACAATGTAAAGGGAAAAGATTACTACCAATTTTGCATTCAACACTAAAGCTTCAAGTTTAGCTTACAATCTTCAAAAGATAAAGAAAACTTCACCAAAATAACTTCAACACAAGATGAAAATGCTACCTTCTCCAACTACTAGCTATGAAAATCTAAACCTAACTAAACTATTCTAAGAATTATGCTAGGGTTTAAGAGCTAAAAAGAAATAGAATAGTGAAAGTGGCTTGGAGGAGATTGAACAAGTTTAAAATCAACCAATGAAGAGATAAGGTTGGTGGAGAAAAGGCTGGGATATATATATATATATAGTTGCAGGGGCAAAATCATCAAAATACGCCAAAAATCTCAAACATCCATTCGATCGACTGGAAAGGCTGCCGATCAACTGCATGGTCGTCGATCGACTGCATTGCTATTTTCGGCTCGGTTTTCTCGTTTTCAGCTCCAAAATGTCTGCCAGTCGTTGTCTCTTACTCTTGCCATGTTCCCTTGCATATCTTCGCTTGTCCGTTGCATATCGAGTCGATTGGAATGCCATAAGCGTGCACAGGTCCCAATTTGGTCATTCTACGGCCAAAAACATAAAAGGAGTGAAAACATACAAAAAATGTAATAAAAATCGAGCAAACGCTACAAAGTCTAAAACTAAACAAAATACGCCTAATCAACTCCTAACACCCAAAAAAATGCAAGCGAAACAACATGCGATCATGACACAAAAAGGTAACAAAAACACGTACAGAAACTTGCAAATCAATGTGCATCCAAGGAATGCATTGGGGCATATGCTACATACTTCAAGGGTTTAATCCAAGAATATTTGAGGAATCAGATACCCAAGTAATGTCAATAATGATGATGATGATGATTATGATGATGATGAAGATAAGGACGAAGTGGAGTCATCTTCAGATTCCCAATGCTCTTTGTTATGACCATACGAGCATAAAGTATCTAAATGTAAAATTAAATTGTTCATAGCACTCCTATACACGAACATAAACTATATAAAATTATCAAATAAAAAATATCCCATAAATGCTCCTTGATACGAGCATAAACTATCTATAAAGCTCCTTGACATGAGCATAAAATACATAATAATCAAATAGAGCAATGCTCCTTGGTACGAGCCTAAACTATCTATAAAGCTCATTGACATGAGAATAAAACATCTTCAAACCAGATAAAGGCTCCTTAATATAACTTTAAACTATCAATATATCTTAAGAACTCCTTGATATGAGTATATACTATCATCAAATTCAGGAACTCCTTGATATGAGTATAAGCTATCTAAAAATACAAGGACTCCTTGATACGAGTTTAAACTCTCTAAAGATTCCAATTAAGAACTCCTTGATACGAGTTTAAACTATCTACAAATCCAAATTCAAGAACTCTTTGATATGAGTTTAAACTGTCTACAAATTCAAGTTAAATAACTCATAGATATGAGTTTAGACTATCTATGTGTTTCAAGTAAATTTGAAAGATTCCGAGACTTATTCACAACAAGACATATTGTCCGTGAACAAGTCTCAAGTGGGCATTTGTAGAAACGTAATATTACAATTATGGAATATATATTTTTTATTAATTTATATATTTATTTTATTTTGTATATCAAATCCAAGAATAAATAAAATACTTTAATAATAGAATATTATATGGCCATATATCAAACTACTTGGTCATCAAGCTAAATACCATTACTATGGAAAAGATATATATGAAATCTTAAAGGACCAATCAAATTTCATCTTTCAATCAGATATTATGGTAAAGATTCTCATCCTACACATATAAATAGGGGTCATTATCCATCAATTAAATCACAAGTTCTACACAAGTTGAAGAGAATAAATTCAAGCAAAGGTGAATCCTCTCTACTCATCAGGTTCAAGTTCAAGGAGATCCACATTGTTCAAAGTGACATTCAAGGCGTTCATAATTGAGTCAAATCAAATATAGTGTTAGATCCAAGAAAAATCTATCAAGCTCTCGCATTAACGTTATTAAGAGTTAAAGTCATCTTGGTGGAATGTCGAAGTGCCAATTCCTCCAAGAAGATCTCAAGTTCATAGTTAAGAGTCAACAAAGCTTCCTCTTTCGATTCGTGATCAAGCTGTTAGGCCCTCGAAAAAATATTATTCGACAACAAATTCAAACCTAGAGGGGTTCAAACAGATGGTTTGCCTAATAAATCTCATATCCCAATAAGTTTTAATTTAAAGAAATTATTCTAAGGAAAAGCTATAGGTTGTAAACCCATATTTTTCTGTTTGATCCATATATTTTAATTTACATGAATTCTTTGTGTTTATTAATTCAAATACAAAGTTGTTTGTTATAAATTTTTACATTTGTGGCACATTTTGTTTAAACATGTAACGATTCCAGAACTTATGGAGATCATTTGGCGAAACAGCTTGTTCACTCGCTAAAAGGAAATGTCTTTGATGGATACATAGATTTAGAGGCAAACTCTATTGACAATTGGGTATAAATGAAGCATGAGTTCCTCAATAAAATTATAGCACATTAAGAATTGTTAGCATGATCGAGCTAATAAATACTCATCAACGGAAGGAATAGCATGTAATCGATTATATCAGTCATTAGAGGAATTTGATCCTCAACTGCAAAGATAGATTGTCTGAAGCTTCGATATCAAAATTTGCATTCAAGGAATGTAATTGGGTCTTCGGTACATTCTTCAAGGAATTTGACCAAGGACATTCAAAGAGTTAGTCACTAGAGCTCAAGACGTGGAATTGAATATGGCTGCAAGCGGAGTTGAGGATACGGCTATTCAAGAATCTCACAAGCAGAAAGATAAGTAAGAAATAAAGAAAAGGGGAAAGTCAGTCACTAAGGCTCTAAATGAAGAATCCATGATAGTCAGCGCAACCATTGTTAAGTTTCAAAGAAAAGAAAATGACAAGAATGACAAGATAAAGAACACCCCTCAATAAAGGGGGCAAGAAAGAATGACCTTGAAAGAAATGCAAATAAGCAGTATCCATTTCTAAACTCTGATGTCTCTGACTTACTTAAGGGTATCTCATTGAATTACACAAATCGAAATGACCAGAAGATGTAGGACAAAATGATGGCCCAAAGTACTGTAAGAACCATTGGTTGGAGGGTCATATAATTGAAGACTACATTATATTCAAGGATAAAGTTATGTACTTGTCTAAGCAAGGTATAATCTCACTCAAAAGAGGTGGGAGTACGAAAAAATTCATTAGTACTGAAGAGTTCTCATGTCATATGAGAAATGAAGTAAAATTGGAGCATTTCATTCTGTAATTGAACTTCATAAAAATAATTATGCAACTCCAATGACCTTTATAAATAATGACTTCCTACTTGGTTTTCAATGTCACAATTGGTCATTGTTCGTGACTAAATACACTCAAGATCAAAAAGTGAATCGAATATTGATTGATAGAGGATCAGGAGTCAACATTTTACCTTTAAGGGTAATGATAAAGTTAAAGATACCCATGGAAGAACTCATGAACAGTCGTTTGATGATCCAAGGCTTCAATCAAGAAGGGCAAGGATTTATTGGTCCTATACCATTGGATTCTTTTTATAGATGACATGACTTCAACTATATTATTCCATGTTAATATGTTTTAGGGTCGCCCATATGAAAGTAACGTGGTTACTTCTACCTTGCACCAATGTTTTAAGTACTGTCATAAAGGAGTGGTAAGAAAGCTTTATGGTGATGATAAGCCTTTCACTGAAACAGAATCTCACTTTGTCGATGATAAGTATTATTTCAAAGTTCCAAATAGCTAATGAAAAAGAAGATATAGTATAAAACAATAAATGATCGATTTGAAGAAGGTGAAATATCTTTATCTTTCCCTGATACGAGCAAGCCACCTCTCATCCAAATCCAAAGCAAACATAAAACATGAATAATGAGAGAAAGGTATTATGAGGTTTCGATTAAATGAATGACTCGATAAAATGTCATTTCAACTCATTAAGTATTATTTTAGATTAAATTCATTATAATTTAATCAAAAAATAGTTTAACCATTTTGCCAAAATGATTAAGCCATTGATCATAAGCACAAGATTCATGTATAATCTCAAATCTCTCAATCTTGTTGATTATCGTGTTTTGCATTTGAAAGCCTAATAATAAATCCCATCTCTTGACTTGGTTTATTACAACTAAACAATCATAAAAGATGACTAACTAACTATGATATAATTCAATAATTCACAAACACAAGAATAATGGAAAGATCATACTTGACTTATTGAAAATCATAAAATATAAACATTCATTATTTCTAACCTCGGAATACTAAGAAGTTAGTTAGACATACCTAAAATATTATTCATATAATTCATCGAGTATTTCATGAGAAATAAAAATACTAATATAACTCGAGAATTCTGGAGAGGATTTGTTGTTCTTCGTGTTCCTTGCTCAACTTGCTTTTTAGTTGGTTATCAAGTCAGGTTTAGCCGCAATTTTTCCTCAATTTCATCCGCACCCAACTTGTAAGGTGGGTGTCAAGTCGGGTTTAACCTCGGTATCTTCACCAGAGTTACGCTTTGGCAAGAAATCGGGTAAAACTTAGATTTTATCTTCCAGAGCACTTTTGGCCCTTTAAACAGCCAAATAAGACTTGGGCGTTCGCATAAGTTTTTTAGTTATATCTCTTAGCGGCCCTTGGCTGCTTGAATCATCTCGATCAGATTTTATATAAGAGAGTTATGGCTCAGTTATGAAATAGTAATAACATAACTTTGTCAATTTCTACATATGCTCTCTTTGTTAGCTTTCGTCTCATCTTTACTCCTTCCTCGTGCATTCTTTGGTCATCTAATTTTGGTTTTAAATACTTGTATTCTATATAGGCTTGAAAACCTATCATTTATCTATGAAAATGCCAAAAACACCAAAAGCGTAATATTTTCCAAAAAATACGTAAAACAAGAAGATTGCATGAAAAGTGCACTTTAAGCTTATAAATTATTCCTTTAAACATACGTAATTTTGCACACGAACAAAACCCTCAAACTTAAACATTGGTATTCCCGACCAATGCACTAAAAACTAAATCTTATACCTATACAAAACTGATCAACAACTAAGATACAAGAAAGAAAAAATCATGTAACTCTCAACCAAAAACCAAGTTACCTCATAGAGTCTCATGAATCCTTCAAAATCCAAGTGAGTCTCATAAAATCCGTACTCAATATCATACATGATCCTCAAAATATAGATTTAAATATTTTTCTCATCACTCATGTATAAGGACATGTATACGCGCAAATCAATTCATTATGTGCTTACCCTATTGGCTTGCCAAGCATCTTAAGACCTCCCTCGTGCTTAATACATATGCATATTATTTTTGAGTCAATGGTCTTATTTAGGTTGTAATATTAGGCTCTGTGGACAAGGTAGGGAATATGGATAAAGTGACCTAAACTAAGTATAAAAAACCCAAACTCAATTGACTTTACCCCAAAATAAAACTTGAAGTTGCGCCATATGCTTTACATCAACCCTCAAAGTGTACTAAAACCTTTATAATAGGTTAATCAAAACCCAAACTTATATTAAACAATAATAACTAATTATTACCCAAGGCCTTTAATAATGTAGGCCATAAACAAAAATGTGAAAATAATAATAAGGCCTTCATTAATGATGTAGGACAATAAACTCTAAATTAACAATGAGAAGTTTTATTCCTCCTTTTTTTTCGATTTAATTATATTTTTATTGACTTTTTTAATGAACGGTCGAAACACAGAGATTTTATAAGGTTACTCTCTTTTGTTACAACCTACCATTACACATAAGTCTCTCAAATGCCGATCTACCCTATTTTTTCCACATACAACAAAATATAAAAACATAAAACCGAGAGTATAAATATATAAAGACTACCCAAAATTGTGTGAAAGAGGCTAAACGCTCAAATGGGCTAGCTAGAGAGGATTTTATTTAAGTGAAGATACTATATTTAAGAAGGCTTGAAATGACTAACAAAGATTTCCAATGATTTTAGTCATAAACCACACGCATTTAGGCATCGACCAAGACCCAAACCAAGTTCTAGCAAACTCACAGATAATGAAAAAATCACTCAAATAAACATATCTTCAAAAATACTATAGGCTTTACATGAACTTACAATCTATGTAAAGTGAATACAAAAATCGAAAATTCCTATGTATCCACAAGTTCAAAGATAATTGTTATCAATCTTCAATTCGACCATAAGACTTCTCAAATTTCCAATCTCAAGAAACATAATAAACCCTCAAATGGTCCCTTGATTCCAACCATTCCACAAGCAACGACGGGACATCCTCTCTTAAAAAACTTCAAAGTAAAAAACGTAAAGCAATAAATATGCTAAAAACGTCAAGACTCTAGTATGCAACTACATGAAATGCAATATAAGGTATGTTTTCCTAACTCTACTAATGCACATCCTCACCCCCAAGTTTAAACATAATTATATGACAAGCAAGGTAAGGAATAGAATTTTGAAAAGAACAAGAGTTAGAAAATGTACAAAACACCTCAATTAATAGGTTACCGATGCTTGGAGCGCCAAGACGGTCTCTCTTCTTATTTTTCATCCGAGCTCAACACTTTTGGAGTTTTATGTATTAAGTCCCTCTCAATCAACACCAAATGGGATGGTGTAGTTATCATTTAATATGCCTCAACATTTAACATTATATGATTGTGAAGTCTCAAATGAAAGAACTCTCGTGCTTGCCTTGTTTTAACAAGGAAAAACCTCCAACTATCTTGCCTTCTCGGCAAAAACTTATACTCTTCTGAAAAGGCATTATTAATGAATTTCAGACCTTTTAACTGCATACATTCTCTCGTGATTATATCAAAATACGTATAAAGAGGAGTTATATGCCCACCAATGTAAATATCACTAAATAAATAAACATGCAATGCTAACTTCCCCATTAAAAAGCAATTTATACACAACCTCAAGTTCATGAATGGTCATATTATTGAAGTCTAGTCGAGCAAAAAGGTATTTTTAAAAGAAATATGTGCACATACCTCAAAATTAGACTTTTTACAAAATATCCATTCATCGAATTTGAGCCTTGATATCATTTTTCTTTATAATTAGTTGTGTGATTTCAAAACCCAGCCTTGCTGCCACTGATCATGTCTTCGATTCCCACGACCTTCATCTAATGCGTCTCCATCTTGAACGCATCTTTGTTGAATTGTTCCACCGTCAAATTACGAGACTCATTCCCCGATTGAGATTTAACTCCCATTACTGTGCATGGGCTCTATCCTTCGTATGATAAGCTACTAAAAGATTTGGTGCTTGATTCCATAACCATGTCCCAAACTTCATTCAAGAAATACTTACATCCCCATATTTTGAATAAAGTTTGACCTTGGTAAAAAGTCCCAGCTCTTGTGGGCAATTAAGATCCACAAATCGAGTGAGCACTATTTTTCACATACGTAACCCCCATCTCCATTTCCAATGCTCTATTTGTCCATAAAAGTTATAGTCAAACTCATCTCTTCTTTGAAATTTTCTTCAAAAAAACAATTTTCACCATGATTCTCACAGGATAAATTCATTAAAAATTCATTCCCAACAAATAATCAAGGAATAACCAATAACACAAAATAGAATCATGTGATCATAATAGATGTAAAAAAAAAACTCATGCATTAAAGGATGAAAATCATAATACAACCACCCTAATCATGCTTCTAAAAGTCTCTAAATAATTGAGGAAGTTCTAGAAAAATAATTAAACTAATAAGCCTAAAGATGGAATACATAAATTCAAGCCCTAGTTTTTTGGAAACTTACAAGTTTTTCTTCTTTCACAAAACTTGACTCCTTGAAATATATGTTTATAGAAAATGAGAAGTCTTTGATATGTAAAAAAAAAGCCAAAATATATTTTATATGGGCAAAAATATTTTTTTAGTCCGGTAAGTGACCACTCTTTGATATTTAGTCCAGTTTTTTGTCACACTTGAAAATTAGTCCACTAAGTGGACTAAATGCTGATTTTTGGTCCAGTGACCGCCTAGAGCAGGTCATCTTTACCGGAAAAACCGAAAACTGGAGGTCATTGGACCAGAAATTAGCATTTAGTCCACTTAGTGGACTAGTTTTCAAGTGTGATCTAAAACCGGACTAAAAGTCAAAGAGTGGCCACTTACCGGACTAAAAAAATTAATTTTGCTTAGTTTAAAACTATTGATATGTGTGATGATAATAAGATAAACTATAATTAGATGTATAATGTAATCTGCAAAAAACTATTACATAATATATAAAAGTGGAGTTATTTACATTTAATTTGTTTTAGAGAGCAAATATACGCACAACATTTATTTATGAGTTCACCCCATAAAAAAACTCAACAAAAATGTCAAAATTATCCCACAAATACTAACTTCAACCCTCCACCACCACTCCAACTCTTCCATTAGCGTCGCCCATCACACCGTCGTCGCCACCGCCATAGGTGTCGTTATTGTGCCACCGCCAAACAGGAAGAAGAAAAAATATTTGTGGGTGGTGAAAGGTAAGTGACGGATCTAGACGGTAAAAGATAAAAAATAAATGCAAAATAGGGGTGTTCGTCTCTGGTTTCTCGAACAAAACTCATGTGTTCGAACATTTTGATAAATAAGCAATAGAATAAAAATCTACAAGTTATAAATAAGTAATAGAATAAAATAAAAACCTACAATCTAAAATTAAAAATAAAAATAAATAGGGATTTTTTTCTCCCAGATATTTCATTTTTATTTTTACCTATATCATACTTTTTTTGGACAATTGCCTCCTAATTACACTTACTCGCCAAAAACCTAAAATTATTTTTTTAGTCCGGTAAGTGACCACTCTTTGACTTTTAGTCCAATTTTGGATCACACTTGAAAATTAGTCCACTAAGTGAACTAAATGCTCATTTTTGGTCTAGTAACCTGCTCTAGGCGGTCACTGGACCAAAAATCAGCAATTAGTCCACTTAGTGGACTAATTTTCAATTGTGACCAAAAACCGGACTAAAAGTCAAAGAGTGGTCACTTACCGGACTAAAAAAATATTTTTTCCTTTTATATGTGTAGAAAATGTTTTTAAGTTAAAAGGATTTCTTGTAAAAAAACACAACTTCCTTATATAAAATTAGTATCGACACCCGATACACTACCCGACTTACAAGGCGGGTTCTAAGTCGGGTTTACTTCTAGTTTACAAAAAATTCCACATGCCCGACTTACAACTTTGGGTATTATCTCAGATCATTACTCGGGTGTGGAAACTGAGGCTACACCCAACCTCGCCCCAATTTACAAGTCGAGTGCTAACTCGGGTGCACCTAGTTTTTTAAAAACTTAGAAATAAGTAGAAAAAATACATAAAAACAATAATGATACTTCAATCGAACTTTTTAAACACTTGCTTTTTATAAAAATAAAAAACTCGTCCGCAAGAGAATGGAGCAGTTGTAAGTGACAAGTTGACCCGAGTCGAATCTCTCGAGGAATGACAATCGGAGTTTAAAAATGTTCGTTAAGACACAAATTTAATCTAAACACTCGATCAAATAAGTTAGTTGTTTGTTTTGTTTAAAACACTAAAATTCAATGATCAAATTGACTTTCAAATTAACCAAGCAATTAAAAGGTTCAACGGAATTTCAAACATGAAAATTGAAAACGAATTGAATAAAAAACGTAAAGCAAACAAGAGCTAAACGCGTTCGATTAAATGACGAGAACAAAAACAAGTAAAGAATTGACTAACATCCAAAAGCGACTAAACAAATAGCTAGAATGCATCAACGATGAAATAACCCAACAAATTCACAAACTAATTTAAATAGAAACAGCATTGAAACATCCAATTCAACGAAACTCACAATCAACACAAATTATATTACGAAGTTCAACAATTCAAGATTTACGAAATAAGAATCGAACTAAGAATTAACCAAGTAGAGTAGAACACGAATTTCATAAATAATTACCACGATCTATTGAGAATTTAAGTACTTCATTCCTAATGCCGGATTGTACGAAACAAGAAATCAAAGTTCTCAATTCGATGAAGGATCAAGCTAGAAATGAAAAGATGAATTCAAAAGTTCAAACTTGGAAACTAGGGTTCCCAAATGGTAACTTCCAGTGTCTGGTCGAGTCTGATGTCCAACTGAAGAGAGACATCGTATTTATAATGTCGGACGAGGAGGGCGTCGTGGTGATTTTGCATCGAAATGATGACCGTCAATTTGTGTCGATCGAGGTGTCTCTGGCATTGACCACCCTCGACGCCGGTCGTAGGTCGATGGTGGCGCATGGCTCTCGACTTGTTGATTAACATGTCTTGTCGACTCCACTGGTGGGTGCCCATCGATGTCGCATTGACGGGCGGCGTCGATCGACGGATACTGGAAAATCTCGGCACCTTCGTAGTTGCTTTTGCCTTCAGTTATGCGTTAGTTGCGGTATCGACGATGCATTGATCGGTGGCAGCATTGCGTCCCTTGTCCGGTTTTTGTCATTTTAAAGCTGGAAAAGAGAATTAAGCATAATTAGAATAACAACTTACGAAACGAGATAAAAATGAAACGACCTACGAAAATAATAAAAAGAAGAAAAATGAGAAGAACAACAACTTAGATCTCGTTATAACACGCAAAAAAAAATGCAAAAACACATAAAAGTCACACACAGATATGTACAAATCAACTCCCTCACACTTAGCTTTTTGCTTGTCCTCAAGTAGAATTGAGTCTAGACGTAGACAAGAAGAAGCTAGCCACCCGATAAACTAACCACTAATGCATTCAAATGATTCAAGAAGTTAATGCATTAAATCGACTGGAAACTCAACTAAAAAGACGACACAATACGTTGAGATAAGAAATTTAGACTATCTTCCGAACACCTAAAAGTAATGTGTTGCCCTCCATGTACGTCCCCCGTCCATGTCTCGGCCAAAGTCTATTCATTTTCAAACCGCCATGTGGGCACCCAACTAACCCAGCCATCTATACTCCTCTTTAACAATAACATCTAAAAAATGAAAGTTGAAATGCATACAAAGGTTGCACGACTTATTATAAGAACTCCACTTGTACGAGGATTTCTCTTCTTGTACTTTTTTTATCTCTTTTTATTTTATTTTCTCTTTTTTTTTTTTTTTTTTGGAGTACCCATAGAGGTGAGATACTAAACGAGCATGATATACACAAAACAAGAAATAGATTTCATTGACTCCAGTCTTATGTTTGCTAAGCACAACTTATAACATTTTTGGATATGCACATGAAGTTCTTTTGACGTCTACAAGAATAAAAAGAAAAAGAAAAATTACACAAATTCCTATAGAGGGTATTTAAAAACGGGGCTGTAGAGAGTATTTGGACTTATTAGAACAAAACATGAATAGAACAAAGAACTAAACACTTCATAGGTTCTTTACACTTCATTCCCCCACAATTACACTATTTTTGAACGAAAGTCTAAACAACCTAACCAAAGCATCTAACCACGTCACTTCGTCAAGGTTCCAGTCAATATAAATACACATGATTAAAATCAAACACAAGCAAGCATAAAAAAGAGTTACTAACCAAGGACAACCCACCCACCCACCCCCACCCCACCCCCCCACCACCACCACCCCACACACACACACCTAAACCATACAATTTCCACATTGAAACAAGTAAAACTAAACGAGGTATAGTAAAAGGAAATATATATAGAGAGAGAGAGACGTCCTTATGATCATGCTTGTGGTGATGAGTCGAGTGTCCAAGAACATCTAACAGGATTCAAAGTCGAGAGGAGCCTGTAAAAAGAAAACGAAAACACACCAGACAAAAGTAGAAAATGTCAGGGGGGGTTTAATTGATTTTGTTTTATTAATTAGAACTCATTGGAGGGAGTGTCGTCGAACTCCATGTCGGGCTGGGACTCGGTCACGAGAGAGGGTTTGGCTTTAGCAAATTGCTCCTCGAGCTAGGATAGACGAGCTTTGAGCTTCTGAAAGCTCCGACGATTGCTTTCGTGATGAGTATCCATCTTCTCGTTGATAAGTTGGATCCTCTCGAACATCCTCGTCTAGAAGTCCCAATTCTCCTCGAAAAACCGATTCATATTGAGGCTCGGGCCCGAATTGGTTTGTGGGACCACCTCGTCATGCTCGTCGATTAGTCATGATGAGGATCCACCTTGCCTAGTGTTTTGTGCCCGAGGGTTCTGGGCCACGTACTATTGAGAGGGGTGAGGTCCCGAGAGGCAAATGATCGTCGTCGGCCGGGTCGTACCCAAAGTGATGGGCGAGGTCGGTGATGTACGAGGCGAACGAGAGGCGTGGTGTGTTTCTTCCCTGATCCAAGCTAGAATGCATCAACGACGAAATAACCCAACAAATTCACAAAATAATTTAAATAGAAACAGCACCGAAACATCCAATTCAATGAAACTCACAATCAACACAAATTATATTATGAAATTCAACAATTCAAAATTTACGAAACAAGAACAAGAATCGAACTAAGAATTACCCAAATGAAGTAGAACACGAATTGCATAAATAATAACCACGAGCTATTGAAAATCTAAGTACTTCGTTCCAAATGTCCAATCATGCAAAAACAAGAAATCAAAGTACTAAATTCAATGAAGGATCAAGCTAGAAATGAAAAGATGAATTCAAAAGTTCAAACTTGAAAACTAGGGTTCCCAAATGGTAACTTTCAGTGTCTAATCGAGTATGATGTCCAGCTGAAGAGAGACATTGTATTTATAGTATCGGACGAGGAGGGCGTCGTGGTAATTTTGCATCAAAATGACAACCGTCAATTTACATCGATCGATGGTGTCTCTAGCATCGACCACCATCGACGCTGGTCGTCGGTCGACGGTGGCGCATGGCTCTCGACGTGTCGATCGACATGGCTTGTCGACTCCACTAGTGGGTGCTCGTTGATGTCGCATCGATGGGCGACATCGATCGATGGATGCTGGAAAATGTCGGCACGTCGATCGACAGTTGCTTTCGACGTCGGCATCGGAGCTACGTCAATGATGCATCAATTGACGGCAGCTTTACCCCCCTCGTCCGGTTTTTGTCGTTTTGAAGCTGAAAAAGAGAATTAAGCATAATTAGAATGGAAACTTACGAAACGAGAGAGAAAAAGTGTTAAGCGAGATAAAAATGAAATGACCTATGAAAATACTGAAAAGAAGAAAAACGAGAAGAACAACAACCTAGATCCCGTTATAACATGCAAAACAGAATGCAAAAACACACAAATATGTACAAATCAATACTTTAGTTGGATTGTCTCCAAACAAGCTCTAAATTCAACGTCTTCATACAGATGCCTATATAATTTTAATGTGCGTTTGTCTTTATAGGCTTTTCGAGTACAACCTCATCAGCATTTTCCTTGCTACTATTGCATATCATAAGTAAACTCATCATCCCTACTATCAAAAGAGTCATAAGAAAGTACAAATCAAATAAATTTACTAAAATAATGAATTTAAGAACTTCTTCTCCATGTCGATTGATTCATGTGCGGTATATAGAAATGGTCTTCTAAGAACAAATGGCATGTATCCATCATCTTCCATGTCCACCACCACAAAGTCCACTGAATAATTGAATTCTTTGATATTGATGATCACATCTTCTTTAGTTTCTATCATTCAAAACACTCTTTGATCTGCTAACGTCAACATCATTTCTGTCATCTTTCAATTCTAAAGCCCAAGCTTTGAAATATTTCCAATTACATAACATTCACACTTTCCCTTAAATCACAAAGGGCTCGTCTACTACCAAATTATTCAACATAACATGTAATAATAAAACCATCGGGATCTTCCTTCTTATCATGAAGTTTATGATGCATATAGAATTTATACGACTCATCAATCTCTTATATATTGATCCTATCGGGTCTCCTCGCATACATGGGATACCACCACTTAATCGCATTGCACGACTCTGTTGTATTTATCTTCATATCGCTCGAGTATTTACTCTTTGATCCAACTCCAGTTATCGTCTTCGCCAATTGACTAACTTGAGTATCAATAGTTTTCAGATGTGCTCTAATCATCTTGTTCGATACCGTCATTTGATCAACAATCACGTCAAATTTTGACTCATTTCTCAAGAACTGTTGAGATGACTCTTGCATAAAACCATTAAGTACTACTTCTAACGATTTTTTCTTCTCCTCCACTATCTCACCATTAACTACCTTGAGATTCGGAGGAGGTCGAAGTACATTCTTCGTATTACCGTATGAAAAGTTGTCATTATTTTGATAGTTAGGATAAAATTCTCCCCAAATATTATTGTAAGGCCACCTCATGTAATTCAACTCTAATGGATCCGGTGGACAATCTTCATTTTTCAATGACTTTCCCTATTTTTTTTATTGTAAATCATTTCCAATTGAACAACAAGTTCCTTGAGAGAGTCCACCTCTTTCACCTCGGCTACTCTTTCAATAGTTGACACTTCGGAGGCCATTGATAATTTATCGCATCCATATCTTTAATGAGAGGAAAATCATCTCTCGCACTCTTAGCCAATAATGAACCTCCGGCCGCCACATCAATTAAACCTTGAGTTTGACTCCTTAACCCATGATAAAAGAAACATATTTGTTATGTCTTTGAAATCTCATGTTGGTAACACCTTCAAATTATCTCTCGGAATCTATCTTAAGCCTTGTACAATGGCTCTTAGTTATCTTTTTCAAACCTCAAAATCTCACTTGTTAAGTGCATTATTTTCGCCTACGAGAATTTTTTGCAAAAAACTTATCCCTCAATGCATAGAATGGCATAATGCTTTTGTCATCTATCAATATCAACCAATGCTTTGCATTGTACCTCGAAGAGAAATGAAATAATCATAGACAGGAGGCATCTTTGGACATGTTGTTTATCTTTTCAAAAATTGCACACTTGTAGATAACGTGAAAGATATTCGCGGGGGACTTCGTTCAGCAAACCCGCAAATTTCTCTTGAGAAACCATTTGAATCAAAGAATGCTTGATTTCAAAATTGTTATATTGAATAGGAATGTGAGGCCGCTCCCCCATAAGTTCAGTTTCTCATATTCCTACTCACGCATCATTCTCTCCTCATATTGAGATCATTGCTCATTTTCAGCTTGTTCTCTTGCTTCTTGTTTGAAAAATTTCCATTCTATTGCCTCTTATGCTCGTCATTTGTCCAATTGACGTGTACATTCTTAACTCGCTTGTCCTTGTAACTTTTACTTTCCCTTGTGTACGTACGTCATCTTGTTTTTCCATGGATCATTTTGCCACCTTTAGCTTTCTAGTGGTTGCTTCAAACTCCAAATCAAGTGAAAATAAATCCCCTTTTTTAGACATGCACTACACATAAGCAAACCGAAATATCAATGTAATAAAACAAAATAAAAATAAGAAGTAAAATCATAAATCTAGTCTAAATGTAAAATCTAGCTACATATCAAAATATCAATCCAATATTCCTCAAAAACAGTGCCAAAAACTTGATCCCTTTTAATTTACAACCGCAAGTGTATATTAATTTTTAGAATTTATAATATACAAATAAAAGAAAGTATAAAATAAATATTTGGGAGATAATAGGATAATCATTGATTCGTACACATGGTTTCGATTGACAACTCCTTAATATTTTATGATAAGTAACATTTTAATTAAATTCTAATCCTATATAAATTTATGAAACTAACTAGTACTCCTTTTACGACAGTAAAGGTGCATAGACTCAATTACTCATGTATTCGTACACCTTTAGCATTTGTACACTACTAGGTTGACATACGGAACTCATTTAAAAAAGACTCCTAAGATTATAATATTCCCCATTAGATGGATGGACATTTTCATCCCCCCCCCCCCCCCCCCCCCCCCCGGCTTATGTCGTCTATCGTATTGCCTAAATTTTGCATCGTCCAAGTTCTCATAGATTCAACATTTTGCAAAGAAGTGTTAAAGTAGTAATTAGTTAACCAAACAAAAGCATTAACAAGATACAAACAACATAGGTAATAAAGAATTAACAAATGGAATTCTATAATATTATAAAACTTGAGTTATCAATCTAATCTCATATCCGAGATTAAAGAAATTAGTCGTTCATGGTTAAACAAAATATATTTCATATAACACATGAAAAATTTAATCCAATAACCATAAAAAAGATGAGAGCCGTTTCGAGCCGCGATGACTCATGGGGAACTCTGTCTTGTTATCACATGGATGGAAGGGCATCGATTTTCTGTCCTTCGACTTCTGAATCTCCTCTAATATAATATATTTGATGTATTCCGAGGTCTAAAAGTTGTCTTTCATGTTTAAGGGTGTAGGATATTCATACGGGTTTAGAAAGACCAAAAAATTGACCCAAATTAATTAGCTCCATCAACGAACCCGATTTGTAATGTTTCATCTTCCGGCGAACTTTTGGTCCTTTAAACGGTCAAATCAAACTTAGTTGTCTTCATGAAAGTTTTAGATCTATCACTTAGATTTTAGTGGCCGCTTGAATCACCTCGATCAGATTTCATATGACTGTGTTATGGCTCAAATAAGAAATAGTGAAAACAGTGGATCGATGGGCTCCTTGGTTAAGCGGATTGATGGACTTCATAGCATATTCACAATCAATCAGCTTCTTGCTTTGTTTGGAAAAGACTACTTCTCGTGGTTTCTTCTAATCACTTAATAGCTGATTTTAAAAAAAAAATAAATCTCCTAATCCTTTGTAAAAAAAAATTAGATATTAACATACTCCCTCCATCCCACAAATATAACACATTTTCACTTCCACGTAAACTAAGAAAAAAAACAGTTAGTACGGTTGAAACATTAATCTACCTACAGTTTTCAATTATATTATTCCTTTTAACACTTATGACTTATTAGTCGTTGAATATCAATGTGCATTAAAATAGGGACACATAAGTAAATGTATAAAACAAAAGAAAAAATCTCAATTAGTACCAAATCAAAACTCCTATTTACCGTTTAGTTACTTTAAAATATTTTATCCCATTAAGGCCAAGTTAACTTTATTAATTAATAAATTATAAATATGAACTGGTGTATTACCCCTAAATAAACTCTCGATAGCTTTGCCCCTCAACTGACTTGCGTGAAAACAACAAAGTGAAAACAACAAATTCCAAAATATGAACATGAGGCTTTTCCTACAAATTCGAATTGCTCCGATTCTAGAAATATTGTAATGGGGAAATTGTGTGAATTGTAATGGCGTGTTATGAAATTCTAAAAATTCATATAAACAAGTATGAAATTCTTAAAAAAGACATGTATGAAATTCAATCATGTTCGTTAACTAAAACATAAGTATGGAATTATTCAGAATATGATATATATAAGAAGAGAGTATGTTCATACCCCCATTAACTAAAAAACATATATGAAACTCTATGAAAGAAACTCAATCATACCCATTCACATACGCGTTAAACAAGTATGAAATTGTATGAAAGAAACTGGCTTTTCTTTTTCAAATTAGTATGAAATTATCAAATCACGTTAAATTAGTACTAAATTTTTATTAGTATGAATCAATCATACCCATTCACATAAACGTTAAACAAGTATGAAATTGTATGAAAGAAGCTCAATCAGGCTTTTCTTTTTCAAATTAGTATGAAATTCTCAAATCACGTTAAATTAGTAATAGATTTTTATTAGTATGAATCAATCATACCCATTCACATACGCGTTAAACAAGTATGAAATTGTATGAAAGAAACTCAATCAGGCTTTTCTTTTTCAAATTAGTATGAAATTCTCAAATCACGTTAAATTAGTACTAAATCTTTATTAGTATGAAACTCTAAAGGAAAATATGAAATGGAAATGGTGTGAATTGTATTCTGAAAATTGTGTGAATTATACTGACGTGTGGAACTATACATCGAATCAGAAAACAACGCATAGAGAAACTTTTTGTGTGCGGATAATTTTTGCGTGAAATTAGGGATTCGTAGTAGAAGAGAGTTTGTATTAATTTAGTTCCAATAGGTGGTAAATTTGTAATATATATATAGGAGTTAAATATAAAAAATATATGAAAAAACGGTCGGCCTAAATTGAATATTTTTCTTTACTTTTGCTCTAATTGGTCAAAGCCCCTAAAACAAATATGGAATGTGTAATATAATTTGAGGAAAAAAAATGAAGTGTGCTATCTTTTTGGGATTAAGGAGTCCTATTTTACAGTTTCATATAAATATTATATTTTTGACATAAGAAAATTTTTATTTATCAATATAATTTATTTTTAATTTTCAAAATATATTTTTAGGAAGTCTTTATTATTATTCTAAATTTATTCATTATTATTTTATATTTTTCTGATTTTTTATGTATATTATTTTACACTTTTTAATTATATGTATTTCAATCAATTAATTTACCAAATAATAATTTAAAGTAAATTATAAACTATTAATTATTAATTATCAATATTGTTTATTAACTATTAACCGCTCGAATCAACATGAAGTTTAAGTTGGATGCCATATTATCATTATTATAACGATTATTCCTTTACCGACCATTTTTGATTTTTGACATTATGTCCAATCTGACCGTCCACAATCATTTTTATTGTTTTGCTTTTTTGCCATCGTCATCTGACGTAGTAACTATTGTCGTTCATGTCCTGCTCAATTTAATATATTTAATTTGCTTTAATTATCCTTTTCTCTGATGATGGAACTGAAAATTCAAAAAGCAAATTTTATTTGATATAACTTACTGAAGTATGCTCTTTATATATAAATTTTTAATATAAAGATCTATTTCCATGGACTAATAATTGGATTTCGCCGTTGCAAGGAGCTTTCACAGCTATACTAAACTATGCCACTCATACCCACATTTTTTCAACCAATTTTGAATATCAAGAAATATTCTTCAAGTCCACTTGGTCTTTGTTGCAACCGTCAAAGTAGGGATTTTAATTCTCTTTGCACCGTTTGTACTAGTATTTAAGTATTAATTGAGATTTTAAATCTTAATATTTAAAATTTTATGGTATTAAAAATTTGTGAATAGTAAAATTTTTTATTTTTATTTTTTGGGTTATAGATTATATCTAAAAAGTATGCGATAATGTATTATATTATATTTGATGTGAAATCATTTTTAAAAAGTGAATAATAGTATATTATTATATTGTATTTAATAATATTTAATTATTTAATCGTTAGATATTTGAATATTTGAATTTTGAATTTTAAAATAAATGAGTATTCAATAGCTCGAATCTTTAATCCAGAATTAGAAGTTTTAGCCCAAACAAGATTATATGGATATTATATTTCTTTCTTGGGTTTATTTATATTGGTTTTGAATTAATTCTCTAATCACGTGGTCAAGTTTGTTCAAATCAAATACTTACAGATGAATACACCGTAATTACAACTAAAACTCTATAATATTTAAAATAGTTTAAGGTGCTTGGGTCGATAAGTAAAAGTGAATAAAACCTTTCATAACTTGAAATTTTTATAACCTCGCGTGATATGTGGTTATTTTCATAATGACAAATATTAATATTTGATAGACTTGATGTATCAATAATACTATAATTTTCTTTCCGACAATATTTGGCTCAAACTGATATCCTATTCAAGTTAAATAAGGTCGAAACTCACACATACGATCATAAATTTCAGGCCGATAAGTCTAACAAGTTTATTATTAGGGCAAAATCGTCAAATTGGTCATTTATTCTCGTCACACGTGAAAACAACCCCTTAAGAGCAACTCCAATACAACAATGTTGAAAGTGAAAAAATTGACACATGAAATAAAAATAATTATGTGACACATTAAAATAATTATGTGACACATTAAATGTTTGACATTGTCAAGAATAATGTTCTATACATTGCTTTTGACAATGTCTACAAATAATTTTAAAGATATCATCCAATAATATTATTTCTCTCTTTAAATTATCACATATATAACATTAACATTGATGGATTGGAGAACTTTTTTTATAAAATGTTAATGTCAATTGTCACATTTGATCAATTAACACTATTGAATTGGAGATGCTCTAAAATCTATAAATATTTAAACCCAAAGTCCAACCTTATCCCCGGAGAAATAATTCAGGGTGAATTTTTTTTTTTTTAATCAAAGCCAACCCAAAACTTAATTAAATCAAGATTCCTCCTAAACCAACCTTATTCCACTTCCTAATGGCTTGTGCTCAATTATTAATCTCAATTACCCCTAACTTAAGTTCCATACACAATTATAAATATCAAACACCACTCCAATCCTGTCCACAAAAAATTTCTTCTTTAGGAAAAAGAATATTAATAAAAAAAATGAAAACAAAAATATTCCAGCAAACCCAAGAAAAGGCTAAGATTTGAATTTTGATAATCTATGGTCGGCGCACTATGTGGCCCAAAATTGGGCATGCCCCCACCACTTTCCTTATATTTATTTATTGAATTGTCTGACAAAAGAAAAGAGGGGTCCCCGCCCCCTCATAGGCCGGCTGCCCTGCCCACATGGACATTTTGATCCATCACCTTCCAGACATTTCCACCACCCCACGTTATTGACAGCTTGGCTCTCATCTCCTTTTTTGATTGGATGTGATTGGATATATTTGGAACAGGCATTTCATTCTATGTTTTAATTTCTCTCATTTAATTCACTCGGATCGCTGCCAAATAGATGTATTTAAATTTGATTATAAACCGAACTCAAATAATTTAATATTTTTTTATATTCTTTATTAATTATTTTACTAATCAACTCTGTATGTATTATTAATAAACGAAGAAATCAAAATGGCTAAATTGTTGAGCAAGCTAATTATTAGTATAATTTTATAAATGAATCATATATGTGAGGCGTGATTTGTGGTAAATGTGTTACGTGGAAAAATTAGCACTTTCTAGTGATTCAGTACATGGAAAATTTTGATCTTTCTGATCCTAAAAGTAAGTAACTTTTTCACTTTGACCGCTTTGTTATGATGAATCATGGTTGAATAAGCTTGCATGCATCTACTGTATATAAATAAAATATGTAAAAATGATTTTTATCTTTTTTTAAAAAACAAATCATACATTTAGCATGAGGTACGCGTGTTATGACAGTGTGTGATTTAAGTTTTATGGTTTTATTTACTTATGAGCTTCCACTCAAATAATCTTGTACCAGCGAATACATTGTCAATAAACCTACTACTTTTGTACATGTTTTAGTTAATATGATCAACTTTCATGTTACACTTATTAATATTCTACTATATTGGATAAATATCACGTATAATTAAATCGGAAAAATCTATTACAGAACTTGTTATCATATAAATACGCATCAAACATATACAAAGAAAGAAATAGAAAGTGATATACACAAGTCAGAATTTAAAAAGAAAAGAAAAAATTAATCACACACACACATATATATTCCAGCTGGCCAATTGAACGTAATTCAAAATTTCAAACAAAAATATTGCGACTAAATTGAAATCATTAAAAAAAAGAATAAGGATCACATAGATAGAGGATAGAATTGTCCACGTAGGACACGGTCCACATTCCTCTTTATCTTGTAACGAGGCAAATATAGTATATACTGTACAGATCATGTATATACCCTCCTGAAAACTTAACCAAAATAATTAATCCTAAACTCAAACTTTAAATAATATTATATTTGTAGGCTTCTTAGTATATATATGTGACATAGAAAGTTTCCCTTTGTACCTCAACACTACACAACTGTCTCTTACTCTTCTTGGTCTTTATCTCTCTATTTTTCCACTTTTCTCGAGATTTATACATTTATTTTGCCTTGGATCAAAAAAGGAAACAAAAAAAAAAAAACTTGATCGAAAATGGCAGGGATCGCTTTCGGACGATTCGATGACTCATTCAGCTTTGCGTCAGTGAAGGCGTACATCGCTGAGTTCATCTCCACCTTGCTATTTGTCTTCGCCGGCGTTGGCTCCGCCATTGCTTTCAGTTAATAACCTTACCAATTATATATATTTATTGTTTTAATTTCACTGCATTGTCGAATGTGGAATTTCTTGCTATAATACTCCTACACATGCATTTTCACTTTTTTTTTAAATATTAATTTATTCAAAATGACCTCACTTTAATTTTTGATTGATGTCCTGTGTTTTTTATTTTATTTTTTCTTAATGGTATTTTTTCACATAGTAAGAAAATACAAATTTCTCGATGGTGTCATTGTCAAATTAAATTATAGATCTGACTATAATTGTAGTGTGTGCGAATTATATAAAATAAAGAATTGTAGACATATAAGCAGATAATCATGTATTTTTTTCTCCCGAAATAAAATATTTCTCACTCTGAAAACTTTAATATTCTTACTTCATTATTTGCAAATATATCAATAGACAACATATATAATAATTGTTAACCCTAGGCTAAATTAAAGCCATGCATGCCCCATCACCATGCAAAAACAATTATCAATAATTAATAATTTGTTCTTAATGGACAGACAAGTTGACCTCGGACGCCGCCCTCGACGCGCCGGGGCTGGTGGCGATCGCCGTCGGCCATGCGTTCGCTCTCTTCGTGGCGGTTTCAGTCGGAGCCAACATCTCCGGTGGCCACGTCAACCCAGCCGTCACCTTTGGTTTGGCCGTCGGCGGCCAGATCACCATCCTCACCGGGATTTTCTACTGGATCGCTCAGCTTTTGGGCGCCGTCGTAGCATCTTTCTTGCTCAAAGTTGTTACCGGAGGATTGGTAAGTCAAACTCATTTAATATATATATATATATATAATATAATATACGTTTATACTCTAAGACTTATTATTCTTAAAGTTATTTTGAAAATACTTATATCTTAATTTTAAATCAATTAGTAGTGATTAAAAATGATCAATAAAATTAACAAAACAGTCCGAAAGTTAATGTCGAGTTCAATTAGACCCTATTGGAAAAAGTGACAAAATAATGTACCTTATAGGCTAATAATAGCCTACAAGCTGGTTTTGACAAATACATGATTTAAAATAGAGAACTATACTATTATTTGTTCAAAAAAAAATAAATCGCCATAATTATAGTCTCTTCAGATAAATATCATATGTCTAATTATATATGGCACTATTTTATGGAGGTGACAAAAAAAATGTTTAATTGCTTAATAACATTTCATATAAGAAAGATGTGTGTTTCAAAATAATAATTGGCGTTCTTTAACTAATGAATTAATTAATGACACGATGATTTAATAATGCAGGCGATTCCAACTCATGCTGTGGGTGATGGTATTGGAGCCATTGAAGGAGTTGTGATGGAAATAATCATAACATTCGCATTGGTGTACACCGTGTACGCCACCGCAGCTGATCCCAAGAAGGGCTCATTGGGCACAATCGCGCCCATTGCCATTGGGTTTATCGTGGGTGCCAACATTTTGGCTGCGGGCCCATTCTCCGGTGGATCCATGAACCCAGCCCGTTCCTTCGGCCCAGCTGTTGCGAGCGGTGACTTCTCGGGCCACTGGGTCTACTGGGTTGGGCCTCTCGTTGGTGGTGGGCTAGCCGGACTCATCTACAGCAATGTGTTCATGCAGCACGAGCACCAACCACTTGCCAGCGACTTTTAATTTAATTAACGAAACTTGCTGGTGTGATTCTGTAATTCCTCAGTTGTTTGTGACCCAAAATGCAAACTTCCCACTTGGATTAGTGTTTTCCTTTCTCTTTGTAATAAAAGGAAGGGGAAATTATTTTCTTTTCTTCCTTTTTCCTTTATTTTATAATTTGGTTTGTGTAAATCCATTTTATTGGTGGAAGGGTTTGTTTAATGGGAAGGTTCGTGAATTTGGTGTGGGTTGCAGCTCATATGGTCCCATTTTTCTAACATTCTTTTTGCGCTTTATTTCAATCATGGAAAGGTACCATGGACCATGTGTCCAATAACATTATTGAGCAACACTTGTAGAATTACCTACCCCATCCCTCAACCCCTCCAAAAAAAAAAAGAGTTAAAAACTTTTCATTTAAACCATAATTAATTTAGCTCAAAAGGAAGAAAAAATATCTATAATGTGAACATGGCATGCGAAGATGTGTGTGTGGATTCTGGTAAAATAAAATAGGTGTGTGGATAAGAGATGATAATGAACATTAATAACTAATTTTGAGGAGGAGGATGTTATCATGTTATTATATGCAAGGTTCAAAAAGGCGTGAGGCGTGAGTCGTCAATAATTAGGTGTGAAAAGATATTTTAAATATTTTTATTAATGCTATTTATTTATATTATTATAATAAGTAAAAAAAATATTTTTAACAAATTTGTCTACATATTTTTCGATTTAGTTAGCAAACTACTAATCATGTATAAAAAATCAACGTACTATTTACGCTCTCATGTAAGATGATCATACTTTTTAAATTATAAGTTATAATATATAAAATCATACTTTTCAAAATAACTATTCACATTTTTGTGAAAAGCGTGAATTTCACAATAAAAATATTATATTTTACTGTAAAAGTATAATCGTCTTCATAAAACGCTCTTCAATAGTTTGTGAAATATAAATTATTTGATCATTTTTTGATATCATTATAGATTTTTTAATAATTGGCTAAATTTTATAAGAAGAGATTACTCATCTAAAAGGCATGTACCTTTTCACGTCTAGGCGCGCCTAATCGGTTAACAAAATAAGTTGACCGCCTTTTCACAAGCCTATGCACTAGACAGTGCGGTTTTCTCACGCCTAGGCCCCGCCTTTTAAAACACTGATTATATGTGATAATGATGATATCATATGTATTATTATTTAATATTTAGAGGTTGATATAAATGTAAGAGGTGATAGGAGATGAGAGATGAGAGATGTAAATGTACATGTTACTTATTTCATAAAAAAATTGTAATATTAAAATAATAATATATATAACATCATCACCATAAAAAAATAAAAATCACTCACGAATCCATTTTTACATGTAACTATACCTATATATTTTTGGTCATGACAAATGACATAAAATAGGTATGTTTTCGCGAGTGTATGAAATTATTGTATTGATTTTCAAGAATATTGTTATGTAATAAGTGTAAGAAAAAAAAAATAGTCATTTGTGCGGTGAAATGTGAGTTGAATATCATTTTGTTAGAACTTATCGGATGAAACTGAGGCCTTAAAATTCTACATTTTAAAAGAGAGAACCATTATCAGTGTGGATGTTAATTTATTTCGATTTAACTTATTATTTCTGCTTGTTATAGGGTTATTATGGTACGTATCAATAATCTCAGTTTCCTATTTTGATTCAGTTTTTTAACCTAATTCCCACTTCTCTGATTGAAGAAAAATAATAAAAATTGGGAGGTCAAAACCTCAGAACATATATATTAAATAATTAATTAAATACTTTCAACAGTTTCGCCTTCAGGAAGCTCTTTTCCGTACGTCCACTCATGGGCTTTCCATTCTGGAAGTTGTTGGATGACAAGCTGCCATTTTGCACAACAATTTTTAAATTGATAAATAAATAAATAAGGATTTTTGTAAGCTACAAATTTATGTGCGGAAAAATAAGATAAAAAGCTTATCACTTTTATTTAATCCTCTCTCATAAATTGAACAAGTGTGGGGGGGAATTACTAAGCAAAAATGATCTTCCTGGCAGTAATATATTTGTAAACGTCTCCCTCTTATTTCTTATACTTCTTATCTGAGAGCAGACTATATTATCATTTTTTTAGAGAACTAAAAATGTGAAATGGGGAAGGGAATTGTAAATTAATAAAGTAATATTTAATTATTATTAAAAAGGAAAAAATATAACATTAAATTTTTATTGAAAATGTAAATATAACAGATAGAATGTAATAAGTTTTTTTAAAAATACAACAGATAAAATGACTTGGCGGAGGGAGTAATTTCTTCTTCAAATTATGATTATTTTGGTCTATATACCTTTAAATTTCTCATCAACAAACTTTTATTTACAAAAGTGATCATTTACAAAACGTTTCCATTGATGGTCTTCCACTTATCTCTTAAAATTATAAATACTCGCTTGAAGTTTGTAATATTAAAATATTCAGATTCCCTTTTATATATATAAATATAATTAAGTTAATTTAGAGGTAATTTTTGTAATTAACCCACTACCAAAGTAAACACATAAACTCGACCCATTTTAGTACGTGTCATGTCAACTAGATCGTAAACGAATCGAGTTGAATTGAGCTTGTTCATTGTTTATTAATTTTCTCATTAATCGAGTTATTATTGAGCTTGCATGTTGTTCACGAGGAGATTGATAAACGAATAGAAAGCTGTTTGAATTAAATCCGTCAATTAAATGAACTCTAAATCCTTATGTATTTAATGTTTGATTAACTAAATAAACGTATATATGAGCAAGCTCCAAACTCTCTATTCTTTTAACACCCCCCATGCGAGCCTTATTCATTATAGTTATTAACAAACACTCCTTGTAAGTTTTGGTCCCTTTTTCCAAAATTTTATTCATTAATGAACATTTTGACCCGGAATTGGGAAAAAAAAAAAAAGAATAAAAATAAAGTGCAAGAGTTAGGAAATGACAAACCAGTCCTCTAGAATCCGCTTTGCCAACGGTGGCCTGACAGGCTAGTCTCCAATTTTTCGGACGCTGCAATGGAAATAAATATTGAATTTTAGCCACACGATATTACAAAATAAGATTTCCGGGACAATAACAGCCACACGATTTATGAATAATCTCGTTTTTACCCTTTTTAGCTTTTCCTTCTCTTTTTCTGTACGGGGGCTTAATAACTCCCTTCCTTGAACGACCTAAGGGGAAGCAAAAACGTAAAGAGTAGTTCAAGAAATTTGAACTAATCATTTTTCGTAATCTCCTTTTTATTAAAATAAATATCATAGCACAATACAATGAAGAATGCTGTAATTAATTAATTGAGAATTTAGACGAGATTTTAAATTTGGATAATTATAAAACAATATTCTTATATAGAAATGGATCGCACACCTCAACCACGCAGGTCCCACAAGTTCCTCCTCCCGCGCAGTTCAACAAGGGTCTAGCCTGCAGCAACCATTATTGATGAATCCAAATGTAGTAACATTGTGAACATCAAACACATTATTCAATAAACCCATAACATCAAACACATACATATGGTCCGTACAATTCAATGTCGTGATCAAGCATTATGTCCCTTAATTTCTGCCCTCCACAAGCCGTACGATAATGCACGTCCGGTGTTCCATCCGGCAGCAAAACGGACTACAAAAAATAAAACATAGTATAACATTGTCCGTTAATAAATACAAGCTCAATTTAATTTTTCACTAGAAACTTGTTTTTTTCATATTGTGTTTGAATTTACTAGATAAATGTCACGTGTACAATGATAACATCATCCGATGAATATTTTTTGCAATTGGGTGCACATTAGAGGGGTGTAGCGTCTATTACTCACGTGAACGAATGCGAAATTGACAGCTGGACCTTCTTCTTCTTCTTCTATTAGAGTTTGGACAGCTCTGACTTTGTTGATTCTTGAGAAGCTGAGATGATTTGGAGGCTTTGTTGATTTGAAAGGGTTGTTGAAATTATGGGATGTTGAAAAAAATGAAGTTGGGTTGTGAGAGTTGAGTTGGATTAGTGTGCCCATTCGTTTCTGGATCTTTGGAAGAAAAGTAGTCATAGTGTGCTTGTGAAAAAAAGAGAGAGTTTTGAGATATATGTTGGGTGTGTGTCATTAAACAATTGAAGTTGAATGTGTGGTTCTTATTTATTTTATCAATTATTATCTATCAGATATGGTGCAACAGATTCTGGGCAAATTGCAGCTGCTTATTATTGTACGGGAGTAATTGGCACGGGACTTAACATTGAGATTAATGAAATTTCAACTGAACCGGAAATTAACTATAGTTAATGGGGTAAACCAAAAAAGGGACTTAAAGCAATTTACTTCAAAAAAAATTTTTTTTTTGGATGTGTAATTAAAATTATTCGGGGGCTAAATATGAAGGCAAAAATATAAAAAAAGGAAAAGGAAATAGGTTTAAAAATTAAAAAAAAAAGGAAAAGGAAATAAGTCAAAAATATAAAAAAAGGAAAAGGAAATAGGTTTAAAAATAAAAAAGGGTAAAACGCTAGAGGAAGGGATTGAACCTTCGACCTTGTGGTTAACAGCCACACGCTCTAACCAGCTGAGCTACTCCAGCTGTTTGTGAAAAGTCCCAATTGTTAATATACCCATAGTGATTTAGTTCCCTCAGGAATCTTTATTGATTTTCTTCTTAATATAGAGCCATATAAATAAAAATGAAATCGAAATACACACTCAAAAATAGCCTAGATTTTGAAATACCCAAGCAAGTGAAATAAGTTTGTTATTATCGATTTAAAAGTGAAGATTTACCAATAAATACAACTAGTTTAACACCCTTGTATTACATGGGATTTATAAAAAAATTAAATATAAAAAATATTTGTGAAAATTCTAAAGTTTTAAATTTAAAATAAAAATTGAAAGGATGTGTTCTCAACTTGTGCCTTGTTCAATTTATTAATGCTTATAATTATTAATTAATATTATATTTTATTATTTAGATTAAATTCGTTAATATATTTACATACTTATAAATATTCAAAAGATGTCACATTTTCAACCCGTCTCTAATCTATATTAATTAATTATTATTAACTTATTTTATATTTTATATTTAGATTAATTTTTTAATAATATAGTTACATACTTTGTAAAATTCAAAAAGTATCATACTCTCAAACCTTTTCGCATTGTGACATTGTCTAATAAATATTAATTAATTATTATATAATCTTATTATATTTATATTTATATTTATATTAGATTAATTACTAATATTTAGTTACATACTCCAGTTATTGCATATATATATATATATATATATATATCATAATTTACCTATACAGAATTTTAAATTTCAAAATTAAGTTATTTTAAATTTTATTATAAATAAAATATATTTAATTATTTTCATAAAAATAAGTTTTTCTTAATTAAAATTATTTCTTATGTAATTTGTCTTTTAATTAAAATAATTAATTTAGATTTTTTTTTCTACTAATTATATATGACTTATTTATATTTTTATATTAGGAGAATCGGAGGGAAGTATTGGATAAGGTAAAATATAATAAAAGAATTAAATTATGCAAGATACAATAAAAAGAAAAATATTAAATTATGTAAGTATTAGGTTCGGATGACACATAAGCAAACAAAGCATACGAAACAGATATATAGGTTGGGAGGATTTTGCATTACTATATTAGGGGTATACTCCCCACTTTCTAAATGCACAACTCACGTTTCAGTTCACGGTGACTAAAAATGATGATGGCAGAGGCTGGTGAATCTCCGATCGGTGGTTGAGCCTACACCACTACTACAACCACGGTGAGGATAGAGACAATGATGATGTATATCAAGAACAGTAGGTTCCATAGAGAAAGAATTGAAGATTTTGGCGAAATCGAAACGTGAAGTAAAGAAAAAGATGAAGAAAGAAAGATTTGGTGTTTACAGATAAATCATCTTTTGATTCCTTTTGATTCATATAATCTTGCTATTTAATTTTTGATTCACGAAGTATTCTACCTTTTCTTCTTTTCTTAATTACATATTCAGTGTTTTACGCAACTAAAAGGTGAGTTTTAAAAGTTGCGTTCATGTTTTGAATGAATTTTGGTAATCTAATTATTTTTCAACTTCAATATTTTATTTAAATACACTTCCATGTTCTCATGACCTTGAACACACAAGTTACCTTCAACCAAGCCTTACCATCATCGTATCAATAATAAATAAACAAATTAATAAAAATGTGAGGGCAAGAAAAAAGAAGTTATATACTCGAAATGGAACATTTATTGGAAAAAGAAATTTAAAATGAGGCAGCAGTAACCAATTCAACATCTTCAGATTCATCAACAATCATTTCATCTCTAAATAGTACTTTTAGGTGTGGCAGCACTTTTGGAAGAACATGTACATCTGCCAAGTTCACACTCATCAAGTCAAAAGCAATGCATGTTTTGTGCATGTGCGTTTCGTCGTCGAACACCGGGATCTTTGGGTATCTCTGGCTGAAATGAGTGAGAATGATTCGATACACTCCAGCAGCATCGCCCACTTCAACTGCTTCCTTAGTCGTGCTGTGGTTTCGTGCTATGGCCTCGTCCACCATGTTATCTTCGAAAGTTGCCTGCAAACAAAGAGCCAATGCATGCGTGAAAAACAGATTAGCCTAATTTTTTTTAGAAAAAGGCTCTCTTTTAAAATTATAAATATTCCATTAAGATTTTTATTGCATTTATTTCAGGGATAAATACAATATATATATATATAGCCAACTTCGAAAATTACAAAAATACCTCTCAGGTTTACCTGTCTTACATTTTGCTCTTGCCCTTAGCAGAGCTAACAGACTTCGCTAACTTCACGAAACATTTTTACAATTACATCCCTCGACTTTTCTAAATATTACAAATAACCCAAAATTCACATCTCACATTTTTTTCATTTACATCCCTCAATTATTTGAAGTGTTACAAATACCCAGGCGGGAAGTCAGGACAATTTTTTATATTTCGAGAAGCTGAGGGGCATTATTGCTTTATATTTGATGACGTTAGCAAATTCCGTCAGCTCAATTAACAGTTGGAGCAAAATGAAAGCGTAATCGAAACTTAAGTGTAATTTTGTAATTTTCAAAATTAGCTGTCTTTTTGTAAATACCACAAACTTCAAGGGTAATTTTTGCAATTAACCTTTATTTCAAAAATGCCCCCTGCAGCAATTTGTAAACTATAAACATGTGCAAGTGGAGTCAATTTGAAAGACAACCGACTGGTTTTGTAATTAGGTTAAAAAACATAATGGCTGGTACAGTTTGTAATTATCCCCTTTTGTTATAATTTATCCCAGATAAGTTGAAAATTTATGACAACAAAACAAAATGGACAAGCATTAAAAAAACAAGGCAGAAAAAAAAAAAAAAAAGACTTGCCTCGTGAATAAGAACGGTTGCCCCACGAGACGCTTTGACAAGTTCCGGGCAGGGCGGGTATCACCCGAATACACAACTTTCCAACCCGGTATCATTTTACCCGCTCCATCAACCCTACCCGCGGCTTGCAAAGCGACACCAAATGCTTGCGGACAATGAACGACAGGGAAACTAACCAACGCTTCTAATCCGGCCTCCATCAGAACATTCTTCAACGACTTTAGGATCGGAATAGCAACGGTCGGGCTTCCGGGCCTCTTCCAATAGCTCTGCATTCGAGTCCCTCTTGCAAACAAAGTCGAATCGACATTTTCGGGCCCCACAGAATTGTCTTCGTTCGAGTCTAGAGCCTCAAGCGAAGCTTCAGTGGTGTGCAAACAATCGAGAAACTGCATGTTGAGATCCTCGAGTCTCTGGTAGGCATCCAGAAACCTTTTAAGCTGTCTTGGGCCTACGACGATGATGGGCTCATGAGGCGATCCTTTTAACAGATCGCGTCGCAGCGCGAGGATTCTTGCTAGGCCCGTGTGATGATCGGCGTGGATATGTGAAATCCAGATGCATTTTAAGTTTCTTACTGCCTCGTCGGCACCTTGGACGCCAAATCTGTAGGGAAAAAAATATTGCAAAATATTACATATTGAGGGTTTAAAAGAATGGTTAATTACCAACATGCCCTTGACATTTAGTTTAATCACCAAAGAAATCCAGGTATCTTTCAAAATTACAAACATCCCTTCATATTTGTTTCTATTTTACAAATTACACTCTCAATTGAAGGGCAGTTATCAAGAAACTGCGAACCTTGAGGGGGGTTTGTAATTAGGTCAAACCTCAAGGAGGGTTTTTGTTATCATCCCTAAAAAAGGGATAAGTACAAAATTGCCCTTGAGTTTTAATTAAAAAAATCCAGGCATTTTTCAAAATTACCTTCTGACATTCAGTTTATGAACACAAGACAGGCAAGACAAGATAGGGTAAAAAAAATAAGGGTTATTACCAAAATTACCCTTGACATTTAAATTTAATTTAATTACAAAGAAAGGAATTCAGGTATCTTTCAAAATGACAAATACCCCCTTGATATTTGTTTCTATTTTATAAAAAACACCCTTAATTGAAGTGTATTCATCAAGAAAGTACAAAACTTAAGCGGTGTTTGTCATACCTTAAGGGGCTTTTCTAATTAGGTCAAACCTCAAGGGTGGTTTTTGTAATCATCCCTCAAAAAAGAAAAAAAGGGATAGTTCAAATATTGCCCACGAGGTTTAATCTAATTTTTTAAAAAAAGAAAAAAAGAGCCAACTTTCAAAATTACAAAGAACACCCCCTAGGGGCCTAACTGTAATATTTTTATGAATTGAAGGGGTTTTTTTTTTTGCTTAAGAAAGGGTTAAATGTAAGACAAAACAGAATCTCAGGGGTATTTTTTGTAATTTTCAAAGATAGCTGGGTTTTTTTGCAATTAGGTCAAACCTCAAGGGTGCTCATAGGAATTAACCCAAAAAAAAAATCAGTTTATTATATTTTTACCTTCTTTTTAACTGGCCCAAGGTCCCTTCACCGCAATCTAAAAGTAAACTTCCTCTCGAGAACAAATTGATGAAAATCGAGCTAACATTTCGGTACTTTGACGGCTGGGACGAGCCGGTGCCGAGAAGAACAATCTCCATTTCTTCTCGAGTTATATTCTCGAGACAGCTCGGAAGTGAACTTTCTTCATCCAACCATGGCTCTTCGATCAACGACTTATCTTTAGAAATACATTTGTTGTCCGACCAGATATTGTTCACTTGTTCGGAAGCATCTTTAGCCTCGGGAATATCTGACAGTAGATCTTTAATGATTTCCGAAGAAGATGATAGACTCGGTATACCCGATCGGTCGAGCCCTAGATTTGCGTAGGGACGCATAATAAACTGTTTGACAGAAAAATAATAATAATAAAAAAGGTACATTTTTAACTTTAATTGAATCTAGAAAAAGCCAACTAAGATAGTTTTTTGAAGCAACGAATCTAAATTTTAAAGTTAGGTAGTGCTGATATAAAATAGATAAGTAGGACTATCGATTTAGGACACAAAAGATAAGAAAACTATCAACTCGGGGCCTGAAAGATAAAATTATCAATTAAAGACTAGTAAATCTGAGGCCATGTTTGACATCTTGCATTTCATAACCTTATATATATAATAATTTTTGTATTCTTCCTTCCATTATTTTGTTTCAATTTTCTCGTAAACATGAAATTTATCGATCATATTTTTTGAGACTATATTTTTGAAAATATCTTTAAATAATTGGTACTTGCAATATAACAGGCATGGCCTCGGATTTATGGGTTTTTAATTCATATTTTTATATTTCAGAGGAATTGAAGTTTTCCTATCTTTCAGCCCTATATCGATAAAAGTTTAAATAAATAAGAGGGATAATTACAAACTTCCCTATTATTTTTGCCTAATTACAAAGAAAAAATTCCAGTAACCTTTTAAATTTACAAATACCCTTATAAGATTTGAGTTTGTGTAACAAAGTACCTCTTCAATAGATGCATTTTGTAGGTATTTGTAATTTTGAAAGATAAATGGGTTTCTCTTTGTAAATAATCTAAACCTGAAGGGACTAATATTTGTAATTATCCCAATATATAATTAGCAACTAATGGCACAATTCAATCTGAAGGCGATAACCTTGATAATCTCAATAGAAAATCACATTGTGCAAAAGCAAGTTTGGCAAAAAAGAAAATTGTGGCCTAATAAGATCAACTGCATGAAAGCTAACCGCACATACAACGAAAAAAGAAAAAGGGCAAAAAAATGCCAAGATATATTTTTGTAATATATTCTATTATTGGACTTTTCATACCTTGAGAAGATTTTCTGCTGGAATCAGTTGATTGGGTCTCAACATGAAATTCTGACATGACAAAAACAAAATAATCAATAAGATAAAGCAGACAAAAAGCATTTTTGCTCATAATCAAGTAAATTAAACTAAAAAATTTGCACTAATTTAAGATAATACCTTATGCGATTGAGATGGCAAGCTTGTCAAGTTCTGAAGAGACCAAAAACCGGGCGACGGAAAAAACTGAGGACAGAGATAGTTGAGACGTGCTGCAATTCTAGCACTTGCTTTTAATATTGGCACCTCAATATTTTTCCTGGAAAGTATGAGATCCATCAGCATGAATAATAATAATAATAATAATAATAATAATAATAATAATAATAATAATAATAATAATAATAATAATAATAATAATAATAATAATAATAATAATAATAATAATAACAATAATAATAACAACAACAACAACAACAACAACAACAACAACAACAATAATGATTAAAAATATATGCTAACATTTCATGCCCTGCCATAATATGCTGAGCCGCTCCGAATTTCAACATCCACTTTTGATAATCATCTGTCTGTGCGATGATCGGTGGAGTTAAATGAATTACACAATTCACGAGTTTGGAACCTTCGGGCACATCATAAGCTGTATCTAAATAATAAGGCGCGAGACATTGTTGAGACAATAACTCGTGAAAATGGGATAATGTCGGGCAGTCGACAAGAAGCACAATAGGACCAGGAACAGAAGGACCAAGCACATCACTTGGGTGTACCTGAAAATTACAAGAGACACAGATCTTGAATAAGGAACCCAGAAAACTAGCTTCAAAAAGTTAGGAGTTAATTACAAATATACCCCTAAGGTGTAGCCTAATTATGGGGGGAAACCCAGTTATCTTTCAAAATACCACAAATTGCACCCTCAAGGAGTAGGTATTCGTTATGTGAATACAAATCTCAAGGTAAACTCTCTTGACAAACCATCTGATGTAAGACCAAGTGACCTAAATCCTAAATTTAAAAAAAAAAAATTGAATACCGTAAATAACTGAAAGCTGAAAAACTAAACTAAAAAACCCTAAAAACTAAAAGAACAAAATAAACGAAAAGAAAGAAAAAAAAAACACTGAAAAAAACAATAAATTTAATAAATTACAAAAATTAATACACACTACGAAAAACTAAAAGAATTAAAAAACTCGGCAAAAAAAAAAAGTTGTCTTATGAAATACATTCCGTCAGAACGGTCTGATACCAGTGTTTGTTAAATCTCAAAGGGTGTTTGTAAAACTTTAAGAAAGTATTTGTAATTTTACAAGATAACTCGAGTTTTTTGTAACCAGGCTAAACCTCAAGGGATAGCTTTGTAATTATCCAAAATACTTGGGCATTACGTAACCTACCATGATATTTTGACGATCCGACTGGACAGAATTTCCGAGCTGCAGTTCACGAAACTTTGGGCCCGGTCTCAATCCCAAATCAGTGGCCTTTTTGGGGTCGAATTTCCCCTTTATTTCTGGCAATTCGCAAATATATATAACAGAGAGATCGCCAGGCTTAGACGGACTGGCACCGGACTGAGGAGAACTTGATTTGTTAGATTTATCCTTCGCAGGCTCGGAAACTTCTAGGTGACTTGGTTTTAAGAGTATCGCTGATATTTTGACCACTTCGTCGTCAATAAGAACAAAAGGATTGTCTAACTTTGGTAAAATGCCACTAGATGATCCATTAGAATCGGGTGTGGGCCCAAAGCTACGTGTATGAACCATAGCGGCATTGGGAATGAATGATTTCATAGCATCAACTAAGTACTTTAAATCCGATGGACCCCACACATTGACCTTAAGAACAATGAAATAACATAAATCATGGTTTTAAAAATAATAACAATAAAAGCTTAAGAATCTTCAAATTCAATTAAACTTACAGACATTCCTTCGTCCCCCATGCCTGCCAGAGTCAATAAGAGGCCTGCACAATAATAATAATAATAATAATAATAATAATAATAATAATAATAATAAATGATGATGATGATAAATTAATTAAATATAAAAGAAAAAAGCAGATGCTGCTGTAACACCATTTAAACAATTAATCCTGGAAATAATATTGTATTTTTTCACAGCATACCTGGAAGTCCACCGGCAGTTTCTGAGCACACGCGTGAGAGAAATATGTGATCAATCTGGGAAAAATTGTATAGTAAAGAAGTTTTAAAAAAAAAATCGGCTTGTGCAATAAAAAGAAAAGGAACTGCTTGGCTGTTTATGCACAACATACCTTCGACAATTTGATTCTATGCTCACTACAGAAGCGTTGAAGTCCCTGGAGAAAAATATTACATACTTGAAAATTAGTCCAAAAGCTCCAAAGAAAAAAAAATGAGTTCCTAAAAACTTCCAAAATCAGAAATTCAGAATTTGGTAGTCATAGCTTGAAATATTAATTCCCAATGACCATCATTTCATATCAGCTTCAATTATTGAACAATTGCAAAGAAAATAATAAAGTTTCTCTAACCAAAAATTGATTTGTTATTTTAAATTACCCTGCGAAAATTGAATTAAAATCAAGTGAACTCACTTCTCCAGCATTAAATATAAATCTTTGCTTGTCGAAAAACAGCAGTACAGCTGGCGATGTGTCTTGTGTATCCATTCCAGTCCCGAGTATCTGAAAAATAAACAGATAAATATAAAATTAAACACACACGTAAATTGGAGAAAAATATTCTCAACCATTTAGAATTGTGCAGCTACATGCCAAATCCCTTCTTGTGCTTACGTAAGTCAGTAATAATACTTCAAGTAGTTTCCCATTATACTGTCTACAGATTCTTTTATGTGCCCAATTTTCTTCTTCTTCTTCTTTTTCTTTCCTTAGCATCTTCTGATTTATTATTCTCCTGGATGCATGTAATATAACCAAATGCATTTTCTTCTTTCATTATTAGCCAGATAATTTTTCCATTCTCATTCTGAGATTTCTCCATTCTCCGAATTTTCACTTTAAGTCCTTCCGCTACTTGGGCATCCCTCTCTCGGCTCACAAGTTGAGGCCGATGCACTACGCGCCCTTCATCTTCTTGCACACTAATTGTAATAATTCAATTTTCTAAAAATATCCAATAAAAAGGTCCACAACAGAGCCATGCAGAAAAAAGGGCCACAGGAACTAAATTATAATTTCTATAAACAACTGCAAATCAGGAAGATCAAGAAAGTAAAATAACAACACTAACAATCTCACTTCTAACGTGATTCAATTAATCAACAAGCAATAATAATAATAATAATAATAATAATAATAATAATAATAATAAAAAGATTTCCCTTACCTGAACATAAGAAATGGTGTTAGCAGGATTCAGCTTTCGAACTTTTAACTGCAAATTCTTTTTGGGCCTATCACTTCCATCTCTGCCCTCAGCCCGTTTTCTATTAAATCCACGATTTTCACTTGCGCCATTTGCAATCTCTTCTTTTTCTTCCATTGCCAGGAAACCACCTTTACTATCCTTCTCTTTTGCAGTCTCTCTAAAAGTACTTCTATTCCTGTTGAAAGACCGTGAATTCTTGTTGTTATATTTATTATTAGTGCAGTAAGTTCTCTTGGAATATGAAGACAAAGAGGGAAAAGGGTTTTGGGGTTTGTGGGTTTTGAGGGAAAACGGGAAATAATTTGAAAAGGAGAGATTTTTGGGAGAGAAAATCGGAACGACGGAGAAAGGGTGGCGGCAGTGGTGATTGGCGGAGGAGAGAAGGAGGCGGAGGTTTGTGCTTTGGGGCATTATTGTTGTTATTTATTGTCAGGAAAGATTTGGAGGGTTTAAGGGGAAAAATAAGGGCTCTAGCGCAAAAATACCCCATTATCCATTTTGATGGGTTTTCAGAAACTATTATTTGCTTCTCGATAG
>BMAC01000217.1:1136334-1165378 GCA_014905375.1 Phtheirospermum japonicum
AAATAACAAAATAGAAAAAAATCCAAAAAAATAGTAAAAAATAGAAACAAAACCCAAAAAATCACGACCGGGACGGGGAGGGGTGCGCCTAAGCGTCCCGGAAATAAATCCTATTTTGTATTATTTTTTTCTATTTTTTACGATTTTAATTTTTTTTAAATTTTTAAAAAAATTAATTACATTTTCGAGGGAATACAATTTCCCTCGGAATAATTCCGAGGGAATCCGTTATCCCTCGGAATAATTCCGAGGGAAATTATATTCCCTCGGAAATTTAATTATTTTTTTAAAAAAATAATAAATAAAACCGAGGGAATCTAATATCCCTCGGTTTTCCGAGGGACTACTTCCCTCGGAAAACCACCCGTCGGTCATCCCTCGGTTTTTCGTTCGGTAAACATGGCGGGAACATTTGGCGCCCTGATTTCCGAGGGATTTTCCGAGGGAACGGAATTCCCTCGGAAAAAACCGAGGGATTTTTATTTCCCTCGGTTTTCCCTCGGAAATTTTCCGAGGGAATTTCGTTCCCTTCGTTTCAAATTTTTCAATATGTTATTAATTCTAAAACAAGTGATTCATATGCATCGCGTCACTTCGCCAAGGTTCCAAATAAACAATTACCACCGTCACATTTTTCTAAAAATATTTTGAAAACTTAAATAAAATACCGTGACACCCTATCACGTTTTTAAAAATAAGATTTGAAAACCCGCTATTGGAGGGACAAAACCTCCCGGCCGGCGCCGTCACCCACACGTCAACATCCGACGGTATACAACCAACAACACATTCTCCACAATATTATAGATAAACAAAATTAAACCCCGGCCGATCACCACGGCCTCCCATGCATGAACAATATATATACAAATTTTTTTAAAACCCCGGCCGATCACCACGGCCTCCCATGCATGAACAATATATACACAATATTATGGGTGAATAAACCCTAAATTTGAAAACAAACCCTAATAATCTAATGATAAATCCTAATTACTAAATTGAACCCTAATTTCCCAATTAATAATAAATTGATCCCTAATTATGAAATAATGACTAAATTGACCCCTAATTATGGAATAATTACTAAATTGAACCATAATTTTGTAATAATTACTAAATTGAATCCCTAATTGTGTAATAATTACTAAATTGACCCTAATTAATTGATTGATGCTAAATTGCACCCTAATTATGCAATTATTACTAAATTAGCCTCTAATTAATTGATTATTCCTAATTGAACCCTAAAAATAACAAAATAGAAAAAAATCCAAAAAAATAGTAAAAAATAGAAACAAAACCCAAAAAATTACGACCGGGATGGGGAGGAGTGCGCCTAAGCGTCACGAAAATAAATCCTATTTTGTATTATTTTTTTCTATTTTTACGATTTTAATTATTTTTAAATTTTTAAAAAAAATTAATTACATTTCCGAGGGAATACAATTTCCCTCGGGATTATTCCGAGGGAAACTTCGATCCCTCGGAATACTTCCGAGGGAAATTGTATTCCCTCGGAAATATAACTAATTTTTTTAAAAAAATAATAAATCAAACCGAGGGAATTAAATATCCCTCGGTTTTCCGAGGGACGACTTCCCTCGGAAATCCATCCGTCGGTCATCCCTCGGTTTTTCGTTCGGTAAATATGGCGGGAACATTTAGCGCCCTGATTTCCGAGGGATTTTTCGAGGGAACTGGATTCCCTCGGAAAATACCGAGGGATTTTTATATCCCTCGGTTTTCCCTCGGAAATTTCCGAGGGAATTTATTTCCCTCGGAAAGTTCCTGTTTTTTTGTAGTGGACCATATACTCCATCAGGAAAATAATTTATCCCAAATAGTACCGTATATTTTCATCTTACTAATTACTCCATTTTAACTACGTGATAGCCCTCCCATCTCAATTTCTCTCCATTCTGCCCAAAATCTCTTCCTATATCAAGCCTTTTATTAGCTCTCGAAAATCACTAACGCCAATTTCCAAAATTTCAAACAATTCAACCCCAAATTATCAAGGATTCTCATCGGTCGTGAGTACCTGGTTTGATTTTTGTTTACATACTAAATCTAGGGATTTAAGGTAAGTATGATATTATATCAAATTTTTACTTAGTATTGAATTTCTGAAATTCCTATGTTTGTAAATTTCGGCGAAAAAGAAGAAGCAATCACAAAATCGTGGCTGAATTTTAGGATGGCGTGTGGGAGAAGAGTTGACAATATTGGCGTGTGGGAGAAGAGTTACAGTTTATGCGTTTGGATTGTTTGAATTAGGCAAGTGTTCGTTGTTTAAGGGTTTAGGATTCAATACTACATACTAAAGGTTCAGTACATACTAAAGGTTCAGTACTACATACTAATTGCATATTATTTTTCTAGTTAGTAGAATTCCTAGGTTTGTAAATTTTGGAAAAAAAAAATAATAATCACAAAATCGGTAAGTATGAGATTTTTTCGACTGAATTTTAGGATGACGTCTGAGAGAACAGTTATGTTTTTAGATTGTTTGAATTAGGCTTTAAGGGTTTGAGATTCAATACTAATTGCGAAGAATAAGAACCAACCAGGTAAGTATGATATTATTTCAATTTTTGTATTTTGTATTGTAGTATTGAGTTTCTGGAATTCCTACATTCGTAAATATTAGCAAAATTTTTTATTTTTTTACTGTGAATTCTGAACTTTAGAATGGCGTCTAGGAAAACAGTTGTTTTTCATGTGTTTGGATTTTTTTAATTAGGTACAACTCCATATTTTGGAATATTCTATAAAAGTAGTATGAAATATTTTAGAAAATGCATTTTGAAATATGCAGTATGGAATATTTAACATAAGACAACAATAAGAAATATTTAACTTATGCAGTATGGATTTTTTAAGTATGGAATATTTAACTTATGCAGTATGGATTTTTGAAGTATGGAATTCCGCATTTCGAAATATGCAGTATGGAATATTTTAAAATATGCAGTATGGAATATTCTATAAAAAATTGGATTGCTTAGATCACGTTTCATAAGATACTTTTGTTATGTTGAGTTGAGTAGTCAATTTAACATAAATTTTATGAGTATATGGTAAATATTCAACTTAAATGGGAATACAAAAAAGTTAGTGGATTATATGGCAATTAGTGGTGGCGAGAATGTAGTAAATGGTAATTTCCCCTAAAACATAAAATAAAATAGTAAATGTGGTATACAATGAGTTTCTCTCAAAATTTTAAGTGAATAATAATTCAACTTTTGAACTTGATAAATTATTTTCGGTAGGTTTTCAAAATTTAAAGTGAACATTATTTTTTCGCTTTGTATTTAATGTCTATTTTTTGAACTTATTTTAAAATAAATATTATATTTATATAAATTTCTTATCAATGCCCGCGTAACCGCGGGTGTCTACACTAGTTATCTAATTATGAAATTGTGTTATTGGGACCATATATAAAATGATTAATTTTTTCTACGACTCTCTTCTTTAAGTCTTCTTTTCTACTTTTACTTTAGCTTGGTTATCAACGTAAATTCGCTCTCATTAAAAAAAATAGCAAAGCGGAATAACTCTTGGACATTTATTTTATGAATTTAAGGTATATCCTAGAAAGAATCGTTTCGCCGGAGAAATAGAATGTTTAGCTGATGGTGAGACCACCCACATAATATTAAGGAATGAACAATTATTTATTGAATTAATTCCTTATAACTCATTTGTGACTACGATTAGGACATCTCAATTAATCAAAGAGCGATGAATTGTCAAATTTTTGATGCACTAATGGCACAATGATAACAGTCACAGAGGCTTTATATGCACCGAGAGCCAATCGAGCCTTGTTTAGTTTTAAAGATATTCGTGCCAACGGGTATCACTTGAAAACTCCCTGTGAGAATCACTACAAAAGAAAAAATCGGAGAATGCTAACGGGCAGAACCGTCAGTAACAACTTTTATTGATGGGTTTGCTGACAGATAGTACCCGTTAATATTTTTAGTATCGCAAAATTGTATGTTGACGAAATTATTTTACCCATCAGTATTTGTCGACACCCTGCTAACGGGTAACACTCGTCAGGAAGACCCTAATCGCCATTTAGCACTCGTGAGCATTTGCTGACGGGTACGCAGATGTCAGCATATGTTGACGGGTGCTGCCCGTCAACAATCCCAAAACGTTGTTGACGGATTTGACCCGTCATCGTTCTCAGGATTTTGCTAGCGACCTCCTAACTGTTAACATTTTATATTATTTTTTATTTTTATTTTATTTTCTTATTATTATTTTTAGAGAAAATTATCATATACTGCTAAAACATAAGTCTTATCTACCATATAATTCATTAACTCTTTTTTATTCCCATATAAACTATATACTTTCCATTTAATCAAAAATGTAATATAAACTGTCCAAACCCTACAACAAAATAATAATAATAATAATTTACCCAAAACTCTAATTCAACTCCATTTAAGTTCATTCTTCAGAAACTTGGGAAATATAAAAAGACATTTCATCAGTCCCATCAGAATTGTTTCCTTCACGCCCAAAATCGATCGATCCCCAATTTCCAGAAATTGAAAAGTCCTTTGACTCCTCGACTAGACGGCCTGGTGAACTGAACAAAAACCAAAAGTTCGGGCCCATTTTTGAGAGGAACTACGGGCTTTTCTATCCGGATATGCAAAGGGTGTACGATGTCCCCCTCACAGTCGGGGGTTTAAATGGAAGTAAGAGCTAGGTGGCGGCGGCGGAGTGGGGGAGACGTGGTGCGTGGGGAACGAGAAAGTTGGGGAGGCGGGGAATTTATTTTTTATTTTTTTTAATCAACACTGAAAAATGGTAGTTTTGGTTGTTGCAGATTTTGGCAACTGTGAGTGACTCAATTAGGCAGTGATGGGTAGAACAAGTTATGGCATTGATGCAAGTGTTTTGTTTGGGGTTGGCTCACTATTCGAGCAGAGTAGAATTTAGGGATTTTTGAAATCTTTGCTATTTATTTTTTATTTATTTTTAGAGTAGTGTTTGCGAGGGGATCTATATTTATTATCTCTACTTGATTTAGAGTAGTTTTGAAATTTACGCGAGTAGGTCTGGATTTTTCGAAACTGAATGGAATAGTTCTGAATTACACAAGGGTATTTTGAAGTCGAATGGAATAATTTTGAATTTTTTCGAGTAGTCTTGAAATTGACACGAGTAGTTCTGAATTTACACGAGTAATTCTGAATTTACACAAGTAGTTCTGAATTTACACGAGTAGTTCTGAATTTTTGAAGAATAGTTTTAAAATTTACACGAGTAGTTCTGAATTTACATAAGTAGTTCTGAAATTTACACGAGTAGTTCTGAAATTACATGAGTAGCTCTAGATTTACACGAGTAATTCTGAATTTTTGAATAACAAAATAAAATAGTTAGAAAGGATAATTTAGTAGTCTTATATAATATTTTGGATTAAGTGGGAAGTTGAGACTTCAATTGCCTATTTGGGAAAAAATATTTTACTAATGGTCTATATGAAAATTGACCATTATTCTTTTTGTACCTGTGTCACAAATTAAAAATTAAATATGAAACATAATTTGCAGGTCCCAAAAAAATTCAAATTAAATATGAAATATAATTAATGAACATATCTTATAATGGATACATTTAAAATAAAATATCAAATATAAATATTATGATAAATGTTCCATTCCTAATACTACTACTCTGGAGATTGAGAGGGAGGTCGCCGACATCGCGCTCTCATCGCTGCGGCGACTTCCTCCATCATCTGCTACAGAGAGTCATCGCCATCTCGAGTCGTTCATGAGCAAGCGCCTCGCACATCGCCTGTAGCTGCTCCTAATGCGCCTGCTCGTTTTCCTCGAACTGTGTCTCGACCTATCTCTTAAAAGCATGCTCCTGAAGGGAATAGCAATGACCAAAGAGTGCTTTATTATAAACTCTAATCTTCTCAGCCTAACAGACTGAATCAGTTTGTACAATGAAGCATTAGGATCACGCGACGTAATTTACTGATCAGGTTATTTTTTGTTTTTTTGTTCTTTTTTCTTTTTTAGTTTAAAGTGTTAATTCTGATTATGGATAATGAATCTAGTTTTGATTTATAGTTTGGGTTACTGTTTTCTGGTTTTTTAGAAATATTGGAAGAAATTAATAATTTTGTGGTTGTACAATTTGTGCTAAATTAATTGTTTAGTAAACTCGAGTATGTAATTGTGATTTTTGAAGATGAATGATGTTTATTTTGTGGATAATAATTACATTGTAACTGTGATTTTTCATTTATCTATTTATTTATGTACTATATAGGATTTGAATTAGCAATAAATAGATGGTTTACTAATAATTTAATATGTTGGTGTTGAAACATAAGCTATTAATCACATAAGCATTTATTGGATTAATGATTCTAATAAAGGGCCGTGTACACATCAGGCGTGACTACAGTGATGCACAAAAGCAATGCAAATGATGATGTGTTGGACGAGGAGTCGTGGAGCGACTTAGATTACGTCAGGAGCTCCGGGATATTCAGAGCTTCTTACTGCATTTCAAAGACGGTTACTGAAAGGGCTATTCTCGAATTCTCAGAAAGGCATTCATTGGATCGGCTAAAATCGTAAGGTTTACTAATACCATGTTTTGTCGAGTCAGAAAAAATAAAAAACTCTATAGTTAAAGTTGCTATCATTTTTTGCAGGTCTTTAGTCGATCGATCGGCTAAAATCGTAAGCCTTTCGTCGAAGAAACTGTTGGAAGATGGTTTCAAGTTAATATGGGGCTGGTGAAACTGTCTTGGTACAAGTAATTTTAATGCACAATTCAATTTTTTTGTTAAATTGGATTTAATCCTTTTAATGGTGCAGCGAAAATTCATTTTAACAAATTGTATAGGCTCGATCTACGTTTTGTGTAGATAATTGTAGCCTTTTGAATTTCTCAAACCCATTTATTGGTGAGTGAGAAATAATACTTTGAAGTTGAACGGTTACTTAAAGATCTTGTTGTTTATCCCACATTGAATGATAATCAATGAGGAAGTGAGTTTAAAAATGATTACATTTTATTAGTGTACATCAAGTGGGCCAGCGGGTATTGTGGATTTTGTGTGAACAAAAATCACGTGGGCCCTCGAACTTGGGTTCGCCCGTCCTCCTTCGGCGGAGTCGAGCCCGAGCCCGGACCTTGGTTCTTAGGCCTGGGCCTTGGGCCTTGGGCAATTGATCTAAACTGGCTGGTCCGATTGGGGTGGTTCGTATGGGTGTCCTGGTTCACCCAGGCTACCTTTTTAGTTGCGTACGTTTTGAACGTACGCGCTCCTGAGTATTCAAGTGGGCTCCTCACCGTTACAAAAATGGCTAACACAACTCCTGACTGCCTGATCGTTCAGGTATGTTTTTTAAACATACGAAAACGGAAGTAACGTCATGCAACTTAATACATGGACGTTATAACCTTTGACCGTCTCCATGCTGCCGTTTGAATGCCATAATGCTGCTTTATGGACGTCTTTATACCCCTCTAGTGGAAACCCCTATATAATGGTGGGCTGTCCATACTTCAGAACACACCAGAAACAAAGAACTCTCAGCATACACGACAAAGCATATTGTTTTCTCATTCTTTCTCTCGTAGCTCTGTCCAGTTCTTCAAGTTCGCCGGAGCTCTGGTTTCTTACGGTGCTGTTAAACCAGAGACGAAAGTCGTTTTATCTTTGAAAACGAATTGCCTAAACCGAAGAGTACTACCGGGGCAATTTCGTCTTGCGGACAGAATTCTACTCGACTCGACTTTTATAACATTTCTTGTTTTATTTTTTCAATTTTAGTGATATTCCATACAGTCTCTGTTTGTGCTCGAATTTTTCCAACAATTTTTGTAGCATTAATTCTTTAAAAAATGAGCAAAAAATGATTAGGTAATTTGACTTATATTTGGTTTGGTTTGTGGATTTGTTACACGGTATGGGTACGTCTTGGGGCTTCAACGAGTTTCATCTCTTTAAAAAATGAGCGAAATTGCGCTTACTTGTTTGTAGATTAAATTTAAGCTGGTTTTGACTGGGTTGTGGATCTTTTAGATTTTAGGTTTGGAGGAATAATTTGTTCGTACGTCGGAGATTTTTTTTTTACCAAAGCTCGCAGTTATACTGAGAACACAATGCTACTCGTATATGTTAGTTATTTACATAAACTACCCCTGGAGTTTAGTCTCATTACAAAAAGGCCCAATTACCTTTCAAAATTACAAATACCCCCTTAATCTTCTCTTATTTAGATAACGTACCCTCTGGAGGAGGATATTTGTGGTTTTGAAAGATAATTGGATTTTTTAATTTTTTTTTGTAATTTGCTTGAAGTTCAGGGGTAGTTTTTGTAACTATTTCGGGAAAATTGCTTTTTTGGTCCATTATGTTGTCCACTTTCCAATTTTGGACCAAGATATTGTCCACTATCAAAACACATACACGAAGTTGGCAAAATAATCAAAAAAGGTACAAAATTATCCAATCCGGGCTTGATGGCTGACGTGGCAGGATCCAATCTTTATTTATCAATTTTTATTTAATTTTAATGCAGAAAAAAAAACTGAACTACCCAAACTACCCTCAACCCCTTCACATCCCTCCCAGTTTTTATTTAATTTCTTATTTTTCTGCATTAAAATTAAATAAAATTTGATAAATAAAGATTGGATCCTGCCACGTCAGCCATCAAGCCCGAATTGGATAATTTCGTACATTTTTTGATGATTTTGCCAACTTTGTGTATTTGTTTTGATAGTAGACAATATCTTGATCCAAAATTAGAAAATGAATAACATAATGGACAAAAAAAGCAATTTTCCCTAACTATTTCTATAAATTAAGAGTTGTAGCACTTTAATACTAGATATTCCAGAATTTCAACTGCATGGCAAGTTAATAAGCTACATTACCTGTTTGAGTCCGATTTCTTGCTTCTAAGCAAATAAGGTAACGGACAATAACCACTTAGTAGCGTCTCATTTGCAGGAGAATCTTTAGCCAACTGCACATGTATTAAATTTAATAAAAGATAGGGAGCTTCTACAGTACCCTTATGGGTATCATTCCTCCACTTTATTCTTCACCCTTAGATTTTAATATTTGATAATAACCCTTGGATTGGATGTAATATCATAATATTAAATTATGGACTACAATAGACAAATTTCATCACAATTCTTTGTTCTCCAACAATACGCTGCGTTTTGTGTTATTTTATTTTTTCTTCTTCTTTAATTAAAATGTAAATATTATATTAGTGATAAATATTATTTTTTTTTCAATTAATATTATAGATAATATTAAATAAACTTCAAATTGTATGTAATTTAATCATTTGAATAATATAATGTGTAAATTTATAATAATATAAATTTAAAAGTATTATTAATTTATAAATTAAACAAAATTTATTTTTATTAGCTTTTCATATTTTAGTTATTTTAATGTGATGATTCTTTAACCTAATTTGATGTTTAATTTTATTAATGACTTATTAAACAACTTAATTTTTTAAACTTTTATTACTGCAAAATAAAATTGCTAGTATTTTTTGGCTAATGAGAAGATTTATATCAAATGCTATTATGGGGTTGAAATTAAAATATATCTATTAAGAAAAAATAATAAATTATTTATTTTGTTCTTTTATTTTATTATCTCAATTTTTGTTAATTTTAATAGTTTATTTTGTTTTTATAAGATGAAATTTAATATTTAAGTCTAAATCGTGCATGGGATAGTGCTACTAAAACAACAATTTAATAAAATATTTCCTTTAATAAAAAATAAATATTTTCTTAAATATAATAGTAGTTATTTTTAACATGAACAGGTTACCAACAATTTGAGGGAATAAATAGTGCGCATATAAGTGCATTTTTGTTCAATGATGTGGCAGCATAGTATTGGCTAAAAGATTGAGGGTATGATACCCACAAAATGATGATACTCACAAAATGGTTAAATGTACTGTAGCATTTCCCTAAAAGATATTAGTTGCCAAATGTTGTGATAATCGGTAAACCAGGGTAAAACCATCAGACGAGAATCTGTAGAAGAAGCTCTTCTCAATTAAATCTCGCTTCGTTCGTCTTCCCTTTTTTGTTTTATTTATTTATGTATTTATTTTCCTTTCCATTTCCATAGCTCTCCTCAAACTTCACTTGATTTTATATGAATTGGGAATCTATAAAGTGCTATGTTTGTTTGATAATTGTTTTTATTCTAAAATTGTATTGCAAACGGAGTATATTTATTTTAAGAAACGGTAAAAGAAAATAAATATAAAATTCTTACATTTCCTTCTAAAAATATTTTTTTAGTTATCTAATGGTTATAATATTACGAAAACAATTTATCTAGAATTTTTTTGTCTCACAGCGTTTAGATGCTCATTGTAAATGATAGCTCACATATCATGAAATGGAGTTGAGAAATGATCTTTTTGCATCATGTTGGTTTATGCAAGTTTGTAAAATGTTTTTCTCCTTTGGTAGTTGTGCTTTAAAAACAAGTGATTTAGTGTAGCAGAAGCTAAAAGTAGAATTAATTTATTGAGAGTGTTTGATAAAAATCTGCTCTAGAAATGCTTTTGTTTGTGCGGCGAAACAAGAAATCTGAAGCACTCTTTTACTAGGGAAAATTAAAGAACTACCCAAGGTTTCATGATAGGTGATTGGCATATGGCTTATATTTGCATGTATAAGGCTCGTGATGTCTCCATTTAAGTGTGGTTCCTTAAGGTTGATCGGATCATTTGTTGTTCAAATTGAAAATATTCCTGTCGCCCTTTATATTTCCCTTTTAATATGAGGATAGAGGTTTTTGTTTTTGGAAATTTTATGCTTTAACGGAGATGCATTTGATGAATAAATGAATTCATCCAGCTCTATTTTGTGAAACGTCTTGCTTAATTGTGTTTTTTTTGTGTTGTTCTTGTAAAATTATAACTTAAAATATTTTTTTAAGTATATTGGATACTTTTGTTAACATTTGATGTTGATTAATTTCATAAAATATGAATTAAATTGCTATTGTTTGGTATCTATAGGTTGAGATGAGGATAGGTAAAATAGAATGCACATTTAATTTTTTTGAATTATTATTTTTGAACTTACATGGGTTATATTCAAACCGATGCTAATGTTCTTATGATGCAACGACATCGGTTTCTTAAGAAACCGATGTTATTTCTCAGTAATATTGGTGGCAAACCATCACCCGCCCAACATTTTTGGTTGCGCCACCCGATTCTGTTTTTGGTGGCACTTCGAGTTAAGAAGCGCCATCCGGCTTTTTGAGATTTCTCATAGTTGGTGCTGTTGCGCATGCAGTCATTAGTTTGAATCGCCACCTGTGTTATTTTGACTTTACGTGTCGCTAGGATTAGAGGCGGTCCAAAAGCGCCACAAATGACTATTTTGAACCGCTTCTAATCTTGTTTTTCCCATTAGTGTTCGATAAATCAAATAACACCCCAAGCATTGAATATTTCTCCAATATAAATATCAAATTGAATGATATATAAGGCATATACTTTCAAAGAGTACGTAGACATAATGTTTTAGTCTTTGGAGAGGATTGGTTGTGAGATATCTCGATAAGTTATATCATTGTGGGGGAATGAAATGAAATTGAGAAGTGTCGACACACAATAAAAGAATAGTGCTACGAATGATTTTTGATAACGAGGATATTAAAATCCATTGGAAAATATCGATGTTAATATATATGCTCTTATAATGAAAATAGTAATGTGTGGGCTTGATGAGGAATGAGACTAGAACTCTTAAGGAGATTTTGAATATATTACTTGTGCATGCAACGACTCGAAACAATGATACTGTTGTGATATAAATTCATATGTACTCTTTTCTTTAGTTGTGGTTTTTATCCCAAAGGATTCTTACAAACAATGTTTTTAACGAGACAACCTAATCAACTAATACAAAATATACATAAGAGATTTTTACATGTGTTTCGATGAAATGAAGATATAAGTTTGAGTCTATTAATTGCAGAAGCATTGAATACGATACATAACTAGTTTTCGTGACTAATACGGGATATATGAATATTTTTATTTACGAGAAACTAAATATAGAGTCTCGACATAAATTCCATAAGGATCTTGAGATGCCTGAACCATACTTATAAATATGCATTTCACTCTTTTTCCCTCGATTGAGGTTTTGTCCAACTGAGTTTTTCTAACGAGGTAACATAAAAATCGTATATTAACATCTCGAGGTTTTGTCCAACTGAGTTTTTCTAACGAGGTAACATAAAAATCGTATATTAACATGGATAATGTACTCCTTTTTCATTTAGTATGATCTTTTCCCACTGGATTTTTCCTAATAAGGTTTTAAAAAGTTATATCAATGGTATGATGAGTACTTTAAGACAAATCAATACAATTCCCCAAATATATGAAATTAGAAGGAGCAATTGCACTTTTTTTCCTTCGATCAGATTTTTCCCACATGGTTTTATCGACAGTGTTTTAATGAGATAACATATGGATATTTCTACTATAATGATCGATATGAGAGCGAGCGACTTTATACTTTCACATTGCTCAAGTTTTTTCACACAGGGTTTTCCTACCAACGTTAACAGTATATTATCGACACAAGCTCTAGTACAATAGTTTGGAAGTGTTTCGCCCATTATTTTTTTTTTCAACTAGTTCACAAAATATTTATGTAAATAGTCATTCAAAGGTAAGTGTTATAAATGTACAACTATCAACAAACTTACTATTTGAAATAACATATGTATTTATTATTACGTGTGAATAACTATATCCCTGATAAAACAATGTAATTACAATTGTAATATTGGAAGTGAGGAGTATGGAAGAGAAAATCAAGACGTTGCTGAATGTGGGGAAATATACGAGACAGGTGGGCGACCTCTGAGACCCGCGCACGACCGTCGCCGAAAAATACTTTGAGTTAAGAGTTGGTGTTACGATCTTGTTCTACCCAACCTTTTTTTAATGATTTCCTATTTTAAGTGTTGTTTTACTCGTTTTTAATGTGTGTGTGTGTGTATGTATATATCCTGGTTATAGGCTCTAGGTATTAATTCTCTAGGAAGTTTCGTTTTTTCACTTTTTTTTTTCACTTTTTTTTTTTTTTTTTTTTTTTTTTATATATGTGTTTATATCCCGGTTATAGGCTCTAGGTATTAATTCTAGGAAGTGAGCTAGCTTGGGTCTATATCGAACCACCTGAATTAGGTCAATGTACAATATATATTTTTATTTGACCTATTTAATTCCAAGTGTTAAATACTACTCCTAAATGTCGTTTTAGAAGTGTTGTTTTAGATTTATGATAAGAACATATTTCTAATAAGATTTTCTTACTTCTTAACTAATAATTATCTTATTACTATAAATTTATTTGTCTTTTTAAATGAGTAGGGATAAAATTGAAAAAATGAATAAAAACTTTTAAAGAACAAATAATTTAAAATAAAAATTTACTTCTAAAATGACATTTAATATAAATGAGGGAATACTAACAAACATTGCCAAGTGCTAGCAAAAAAGTTCTCACATGACATTTGAAACCAAGTGTCTTTTTTTGTTTGTTTGCGAAACTGAAAACTTGAATTGCAACATGATCCCATTTTCCGGCACAAAGCATTAGGATTTATTAAATAAATAATACAAAAATAAATGTAATTTGAAAAATTGTAACAAATTAAAAAAATAAAAAAAAATAGATCGGGACACTTTTGTGATAGTGTCCCGGCAATTAAATTAAAAAGACAAAAAGAAAAATTTAAATGCCTTGGTGAATAGCATCCCGGACCTTTTTATAAAAAAAATAAAAATTGTGCCCAAATTGAAAAAAAAAAGTTGAAGGGACGAATTGTAAAAAAAATGAAGATCCTGCTGGCCATCTCCTGCGCTCCCCAGGCCTCCTCATTTTTATCCCATATTTCTATCTATCTCAATATCACTTTTAGAAAAAAATTACGAAAAAAAATACAAAACAAGAAAAATAATTTTCTTTAACCTTTTCTTTTAGTCATGGCCGAGGAAACCAAGAAGACTACCGCCGAATTCGGTTTTGCTAAGAAACCAATTGTTGGTACCATACCTCATGTTTTTAACCATTAGATCATTTCAATTTTTATGTAGTGAAATGATCTAATGGCTTGAAATACATGGGGCACTATAGAATTTTCCTAAAATCTAATCTAATTATAAAAAATAAAAACAAAAGTTCCAATTATATTTTTCCCTTGCTTTTGTAATGACCCATCAAACTTTGTATTTGTTATACAAATTTAGCCCCTCCGACACTCCTTCACTTTGAGAAATATATACAGAGTTCAACACTCATTGGAATCTTTCTGTGTTTTGTAATTAGGCTAAACATCATGTAAAATTATGCAATATTCCAAAAGACAGACCAAAACCTGTATGATGTCAGGAATAGTGTTGTACAGCTCTAACGCTTTGAGGTAAATGATGCCTATTTTGTCAATGTGATAACAAAATCTCTTCAATTACATATTCTTCGCACTGCCACTTTCATTTGCAGAAGCTTGCAATTCCCTAAACCCAAGTTCTGACATATCTTGCTTTGCCATCAGGTTCCTGCAAAAATCCCCGCACACATTAATTTCTAAAAAGTCCAAATTTATTTATTAAAAACACACGCGGTTGCAAGTTTTTAGCTCTGAACTCGTTAATTAGAAGAGCTTAAATCATTTAATTGCATGCCAAAGGTTGTAGTAAAAAACCCAGCTATTTGTATAGTAACAAGAGATAGATTTATCTTTCAAAACTACAAAATCCACCCCCTTAAAGTGTCACACACACCTAGTTGTGGGGGCAGAAATAAAAGAACTCTTTTTTCTTTTTTTTACATACCAAAACCTTCATTATTCACTGCCGTGTGTACAAGTGATGCTCACAGAAAAATGTAACATTTCTGGTTTCATCTCCACCATAGCACAATTGGCGTGATTCTTAAAACATTTTGCACCTTTGCTTTGACCAAATACAAAGCAGCAATCGAAGCTGTACTATGTCACGGCTTTCCAGCCATCTGAATTTGATCGATCGATTTTGCAATTTTACTCAGAAACTCAATAAAGCTGGATAAGATTACTGAATCATATTGTTCATCTCTCCTAGACAGCCACTGCTCCTCAATTTGAATGTCAACATCGCTCTTTAAAGAATGAACTTCAGAAAATCTGCATACTTTGTCAAGGCTTCTTGTGCATACTCTCTGCCCACGGATCTCACACTGGCAGCACTAAGTAAATTTTCCAAACACCCGTGTTTTTTCACCAGCTTTAAAGACGTCTTTCGACCGAAACCAGGAACAAGATGTTGAATGCCGGGCACATCATCTATCTCATCACCCAAAATGCACCTTAAGCTTAGATCAGATTGTGGGTCGCAATTGTACTGAGTTATATAGTGCTTTAGGGTGTTAAAAGACCATCTGTCTAATTCTGGGATAGGCGCAACAATCTGAACATCTTCGGATATCAGTTGCTTGAAATCTTTGTCTGGTGAAGCAATTACAGCTCGATATCCCTTTGGTAGAACTTGATGTACAAGTGCGACAACATCATCGGCTTCGTGACCTTCAATCTTGACGACTGGCACTTTACATTTCCGAAGAACATCGACGACGGGTTCATGTGATCTGATAAGCGAACTCCTTGAAAACCTTTCCACGCTTGATGTTTCCTTCTATTCACTTTATACGATGGTAGTATTTGCCTACGATACTCATTAGCTCGATCCCCATCGAGAATGGCTATGACAGGGCCATTGAGGCTAACTTCGGAAAAGAAAAGGGAAATCCAGTGAGCAAAAGAGTGTAAACTTGGGGTGCTACCTTTATAACACAATGGATTCACATCCAAGAAAAACACCCTATTTTTTCTCGACGTCTTATTACAGCAATTACTGCTACTGTTTACATTTAGAACATCGTCTTTCGGCATTGGAGGCAAAAGGGTTTCACCATTTAAAGCTGATTGGTCGCAAGATGTTGCTGAAAAGATGGGTTTGACGAGTTTCAAAGATTTTGCCCTTTGGGTTCTTGAATTTGGAAGTGAACTTAATAAAAATGGGAAATGGTGAGTTTTTGATGGATTCAAATGATGGTAATAACTCATTCAACAGGGGTAGTTTTGAAATTTTAACTCTAAAACAAGAATTCATCAAGATCCTCATCTTTTTACTAGCTTTGAAGGGCTAATCTTCAACTTCCCACATAAAATATGACAAATTCAATAACTTTATATTAAAACAAGAAAATGCAAACAATGATTTGCTCATAACATACATTGCAACAAAAAGTACCAAGAAAAGACGGTAAAATATCGATACACTCACTTTTCCATCCGACATTCTAGGTATTTTTTCGAGAATTGTCTACATTTATCAGATTTATGGCCCTCGGACTTCAGACAGCCTATATAGTCTTTCTTTTCCTGCAGTAATCAAAACTCACCAACTTAGCAAACAAATCCACACAAGTACAAAATTAACAAAATGTCTCTTCAAACCAAACAGCTTATTAAGATGTTTCGTAATATTTCTGAAAATACATAATGTAAAAGATATGTTAAAAGTGCTTATTACCAGGTCGCATAGATGCATATGGTCCAACGGGAAAACTCCTTTTTCGGGTGGAACTGGTCTTGCGCCTCTATTCCCACCAAATGCTCCTCCTGTGCATATATTGGTAACAACAAATAAAAACTGAGTATGTCTATATATATACACACACACACACACATTTGCCATTTGCATTGTTATATCAAATAATGAAACAATAAGAACATCGCAATCAAGTTATAAATCAATATCAAAGTCCCAGCAATCGATTAAATCGGAAATTCAGTATAAAGTTTCGAAGTCGGGTTTGCAATGGGTCAATTAAGAATCGGTAACTACAGAAAACAAGGTATAAAGCTTATTTTCGACCCAACAAACAAATATAATCAGTAAGAAGAATGTAGAAATCTAAAGTAAACAACAAAACCAAAAAAAAAATAAAAATCTTCCATCTAGAAAATTATACCTAAAGAAACAAAACTGGCAATCAAAAAAATCAAATTGTTCGTGCCCTTAATTTCCCAGACTCGTACCTCCAAAAATGTCTGATTAATCTAACGTTGAATCAAAACTTCAATAGATCAATCACAAATATCACAACACAAAGCCCTAAACCCACACTGAAATGAGTAATTAAAAAAATATATATATTAAGCCCTCAAGAGAAGTAAAACTTACCTGAACTCATTGGTCAAAACTTTCGATTTCTTTTCATCCGTCGAGCCAGCTACACCTACACACCCGTTTTTTATTTTCTTTTTTCTTTTCCTTTTTCCTTTCTGTGAGCGTGAGATTGATATTTTCTAGTATCATTCACCAGTCATTGATTGGGTTCTCAAAGAGGGCCAAGTGTGATGGGCCACCAATTCTGGTCTCGGGCAACAGAACCAAACAAGCTAAATATTGGTCCAAAAAAGGCCATGGCCCAAATGGGCAATTTGTGCTATGCACAAACATTTTCCTGCATGAATGAGTCATGATCGTGCCAGTGATTGCGCTAAAATTAAGACTGTCATGATCATGGTCGTGTCACGATTGTGTATTATGCTCGTCTTTGCTCAGGTAAATAAATTGTTGGGGATATTGGATTTGGTAAAGTTATGTTTAGTAGCTTTGATCAAATATCTCAAATGTAGACGGGTCGTTAATTTTGTAAACGAACATCAAATTATTAATCTACGTTTCGAGTAGATAATTGTGGTATATTTACTTTCACAAATCCATATTTGGGTGAGTGAAAAGTCAATGACCAAGGTTGGGTGAGAAATTTTCTTAGTAAATAGGAAATGTCCTATATATGAATGTTATTCATTATTTTGTGGAAATCAAATTATTAGAGATGTGGACCGCAAACTATTTAATTCCTTGGGTTTTAATTAGTTTGGGCCTCATCTGGAAGTTTTTAAGTCTTTCTTATTGAGTAAAATAAGGAGATTGGCTTGTATTAGGAATCGTAATTCCTATAGATTTCCTACTTTGTTTAAGGGTCCCTCATATCTATAAATACCAACTCCCACATAGTGTAAAAATACTTTTGCATGGATCAAAATACGTTTCTAAGAGAGCTCTCGCATACATATCATAATTCTACCTGCCTCACGCATCATATAGCTTGCAGTTAGGATTTGCTCAGTTGTCTGCCCAATTCTCGTTCGCCAGGTTGACTGGATTGTCTGCTTCGTCCAACTCCGTTCGTAGTTGTATCTTGGGAGGTTCATTGCTATCAAACCGTGAGCACGTAGTACGTGGCAATAAGGGGACGCTTGGAAACCAGATTTTTATGTTTCCCTCAGTCAAAGTAAAAACAAACGGCTGGCAACAACCGAATGTTTATATCATTATCATGTTTTCTCTCACTAACCAAGAATACAACATTTTCTTTGACAATTTTTTTTCCCTCAATCTCTTTCTTTCTCTCCTCTAAAACCTGATAACCTCATCGGAAGAAGCAAGTTGTCGACTGTGGAAATACAGAGCGGCGTCGAGTCTAGCACCACCGATGCGATTCTCGACGTGTCACATCCGGTGTCAAAGCTCACCGAGTCGCCGACCGTTTTTACGCTGAACTCATACTTTCCGGCGCCGTTGGTGGCCAGAGTAGTTATCTTCCCCTTGGTCTGTTTCAGGGTCCCGACGGCCGAGTAGGAGGCGAGGGCGTGATACTGTAGGATGGTGAGCTCGCTTAGATCTGGCGTTGGTGAGCTTGCTCAGATCTGGCGCGTCTCTGGAATCACGGTTGGTGCAATCGCCTTGCTGGCCTTGATGACGGAGACGTAGTACGGCACTTGCTTCACCGACTTGGTGTAAACCGAGTCGATCGGCGAGCCGGCCGTGCCGGAACCAAAACCAATCTTGCCGCCCTTTAGATCGGTGATGTTGACAGAAGCCTAGGTTCCCGGCGGCGTTGTCGGTGGTCTGGTAGAGAGTGGCGGAGAGGACAGAGCCGTCGGGGGTCTTGTGGAGCTTCGCGGCGTCGAAGTAATCGAGCAAGTGGTGTAGGGCCAAAAAGCTCTTGACGACGTTGAGGTGGGACTTGCCGGTGATGGCGGAGGGGTGCCTTTGGGGAGGACGCAGACGTTGATCGTCGAGCGGTTGTTGATCTCGTCGGCGAGTTTAGTTTGGCTGAGGAGGCTGTTGAAGTCGCTGTACTTGGGGAAGGCGGAGAGGACCTCGGTGATGTTGGAGACGGCGGCGGAAGAAGCGAGGATGAGAAGAGAGAATTTCCCTGAAGCGGCTTTTACAAAATTTATTAGGGGAAATTCCCATTTGATACACATAAATCTCACCTAATTGCCATATAATCACCTAATTAAAATTCATCTCATTTAGGTCAAATATTTACCATTCAATCAAAAATCATAATATAAATTATCTACAATATCCTCATCCATCTCTCTTCTCTATTTTTCGTATTTTCTTTCTCTATTTTACTATTTAGTTACCTTACCCCCATTCTCTCCTTCACAATAAACAAAAAATTTCATTTACAAAACCTAAACATAGAGAAAGGTTAAGATTAACACTAATTTACGAAGAAAAAAAAAAGAAAGAACAAGGCATTTGTTATTCAAATCTGAAAAAAAATGTGCTCTCTTGTAAAAGAGATAGTTTCGAGAAGTAATTTGTAGTATTTCAGGAAAGCAGCACATGATTTGAAAAAATTAATCACTAAAGAACCATTGATGTTTGGATGATGTGTTTATATATTCATGGAAAATGAGAATAAAACTTCTAACACTTGCTGGCAAAGATGTGTTTACATTTCATATATTCATTGAAAGATGTGTTTAATTCTAAGAAAATCATAATGTAAGTTTTCCAGAGGTCATATATTATTATATGAATTAAACAACTATCAAGTTTAAGAAGGCGTATTTGTCTTTAACACTTGTTATATATTACATACTGCTCTTGTAGACTATTATGATATATTGCATAAAATAATTTGAAGATGTAATTTTAAATTTACTATGTAGTATGAAATTATATTTTTGTAAATGAATAGTATTAAATTTTATTTTGTAAGTGATTAGAAGTATATAATTTCTAAATTCCAAATGAAATTAGTATGAAATTTTACGATATAGTATGAGATTCTACTAGCGGCTAGTATGAAATTAATATGAAGTAGTATGATTTTTGGTTGACGGTGGGTAGTATGAAATTAATGTGAAGTAGTATGGATTTTGTTTGAATAGTGGGCAGTATGAAATTAATATGAAGTAGTATTAATACAAAGTAGTATGGATTTTGGTTGAACGATGGGTAGTATGAAATTAATATGAAATAGTATGGATTTTGGTTGAACGGTGGATAGTATGAAATTAATATGAAGTAGTATGGATTTTTGGTTGAATGGTGGATAATATGAAATTAATATGAAATAGTATGAATTTTGGTTGAATGGTGAGTAGTATGAAATAAGTATAAAATAATATGAATTTTTGTTGAATTAAACTTGAAAGGAAAAAGAATTAGTTAATAAGGTTAAATTAGTAATCTTATGTATTCATTTGAATTAAATGGTAAGTCAAAATATCAATGGACTATTTAGAATGATATATTTACCTATAGGAGCACATGGTCAATGCCCCAATTTATTATACCCAATCATTATTCCATCAAAAAAAAAACGAAACGAAAAGAACTTTTCCTTTCGTTTCGTTATTTAATTATATTATATATTTATTATGTTTATATATAATATATACTTGCTCGATTGCGTTAGATCTGTTAGTTCAATTATTCCCTGATATTATCGCAATAAATTACCTGTTTACCCAATAGCTTAAGATTCTTATCCGTGATTTATTTGAAAAATAATTGTTTCGTCTGTGTTTTGAGCACTGTTCTGACGTTGGTTTTCATCCTGAACTAATCCCAATAACATCCAAAACTCAAATTCATGCATGCCATAACAGAGTTTTTAAAGCTTCAGACTGCTTGGAAAAATCTGATTTAATTAAGATGTTGTGTAAATTGGACTTGTGGATACGGGTCCGGCAAAGGTAAAGGCGGAACGACAGCATCTTGACGGTGAGCAAGCACGGTTTCTTCTCCTCCCTCACGTCGGACAGCGTTGGCAGGCTCCGTGATTAGAAATTATAGCAGCGGCGAGGGTGGGCTCCGGTTCGTACGGGTGACGGTGCGGCGACAACCTCCACGGTGATGGGACGGCGTTTGGAGACGATGCGTTTCACCCCTCCTCCTCCTTCGACTCATCGACGGCCCGGCAGACTGAGCTCTTGGTGTCATCGAGCGGCGCCGCTTGGCAGCAGCACCTGCGATGTACCACGCGGAGGCAACGCTTCGCTCCGAGCGTTCGGCATCAACGGCGACTAAATTCGAAAGTGGCCGAGCCGCGGCTGGCTCGAGATTTCAAGGCCGACGGTGTCAGGGATCCGGGAGTTGATGGCGGACTCCGGCGGCGACGATGGAAGATCTAACCACAAAGACGACCGACTGAACGTGGCGGCGTGTGGCGGTGGATCTGCAGCGGAGTTGGGCGTCGGTCGTGGCCCGAGCGTGACGGCTGATTGATAGGCAATCGAGAGTTTGCTTGCGATGAATGCGGTGACGGTGAACTGGTCCGTCGAGGGAGACAGCCGCAAGCTCCTGCGTTTGTTAATGGCGGTGGCGGCTGATTCCTCTGGAGAAGAAGACAAACCCTACAAAGCCTAAGGGTTTGTACTGGGCCAAGTTTAATTTGTTAACGGGCTTGGTTTGGGCCACATGATGCTGGATTCAAAACTTTCTGAAGAAGGCTTGTTCTGAAAATGACTTTTAATGGTATATGGGCCCAATCTTGAACTTGGGTTTTAATCAACAAGGTTAATATGAATAATAAGGGAGCCAGTTGGGCTTATAGTGCTTGGCTCAACAAGGTTATGTGATTGGGCTTGATAATTAAGCCTTGGGATTAAATAAATATTTGGCAATGACTAATTTAGTCCTGGGCCAAAATTGGTAATGAAGTTTAATAAAAATTAAACTTGGGCATGAATGATGTAAGGCCTATTGGGTTGCAATTGTAGCAGCCGTTGGTTCTTCTTGTAAAGAAGAAACCGGAAGAAATTCAAGACCTTCATGGGTCATGGATATTGAGCAAAATATTATTTATTTGGGTTCAATAAATTAAGTCTAGTTTCGGACTAGGTTTATAATAAATTGTGAGACCAAATTATTGAATTGAGTTTCAAATTTATTAATGTGTAAATTTTAAGCGTGATGTAGTTCCGCTTAGAAATTCTATAAACTTATAAACGTGAACTCATTGTTTGGGTTAAGTTTATAAAGTTTAATGTGAATTAAATTTGGATTTAATTTATGAATTTGATATTGAAATTTAATTGTGGGAGCTTCTCACATTACTTCGATTTTTCAATGGTGAAAAATGTGACCTCGTTGGTCAAGTAAAGAGGATACTGAGATAGCTAATATGAGATAGATGATCTCATAAGAGTATTGAATATTTAAAATTCATGTAAAGCTCGAAAAGCCAAAAGAAAACTATGAGAAGTCATAATTGTTGGTTTTATGTGCTTATTTGGAAATTGAGTATTCTAGCATTGAGGCTATGATATAAATCTCATAATAAAGTTTAATAATATTGATAAATTTGACTTTAAAAAGTTAAATGTCAATTTTGACTTAAAACACAAGTGTGAGATTTGTGTTGAGGCTAAAGCGCCAAAAGTATCTTTTCATTTGGTGGAAAGAGTTATGTACCTCTAGATTTATTTCACATTGAGGTATGTGATTTGAAACTTGTGCAAACTAGAGGGGGTAAAGTAAATTATTACTTTCATTGATGACTGCACAATAATTTGTGATATTTATTTGCTAAGGGGCAAAGACAAAGTCTTTGATGTTTTCAAAGCCTTCAAATATGAAGTTGAGAATCAACTTAAAACTCGAATTAAGGTAATTCGAAGTGATTGGAGTGGAGAGCATGTTGTACTGTGTGAGGAATTTTGCACTGAATAAGGCATAATTCGTAAAACAACTGCTTCATATTTACCTCGATCAATTGGCGTCGATGAACGCAAGTATAGAACTCTGGAAGTAATGATGAACATTATGTTAATCAGTTCAGGGTTAACCCCTAATATGTGGGGGGTGAAGATCCTTTTCGCTAACCATTTTTTGAATAGGTTACCCTACACGGGAAAAGAAAGGACTCCATATAAGTTATGGAAAGGTAAGCTTCTGCTTACAGTTACCTCAAAGTGTGGGGGTACTTGGCTAAGGTAAAAGTACCAGAGCCGAAGAGAGTGAAGATATAACTTAAAACAGTCGATTGTCGCTTCATTAAATATGCGCACTGCGTATAGATTCCTAGTACACAAGTTTGTTAAGCTTGATGTGACTGAAGGAACGACCTTTGAAGTAAGGAATGCAATAATTTATGAACACTTATATCCTTGCGAAGGAAATAATGATGGTTCTAACAAAAGGTCTCGTGATGCTGAAGATGAAGCAACACCTCTTACAGTTCAAGTTGCATCACAAGATGGTGATGATGATAAATTTAGGGCTAATACTGCTTAAATGATTTATTTGTTAGATAATGAATCTCAAGAAGCATTGTCTAGTCCTAATGCTTCTATGTGGAAGGAAGCCATCAATGTTGATTCAATTTTGCAGAATCACACATGGGAGTTGATTGATCTTTCCCATGGTAATAACACCTTTAGGATGCAAGTGTGTCCTAAGGATAAAGTATCAAGATGATGGCTTGATTGATAAGTATAAACCTAGGCTGGTAGCCAAAGGTTTTAAAGAGAATGATATAATTTCTCTGTTACTTACTCACTTATAACTAGAACTAATTCTATTCGGGTGATTTGGCAGTTGTTGCGCTGCACAATCTTAAAATGCACCAAGTAGATGTGAAATTGAGTTTTGAGTGATGAAGAGATTTATATGGAACAACCTGAAGGGTTTGTGGTTCCGTGTCAAGAGAATAAGGTGTGTAGACTTGTTAAATCACTGTATGGATTGAAACAAGCACCAAAGCAATGGCATATCAAGTTTGATACTGTGATGATGACCAATGGCTTTCGCATCAATGAATGCGATAAATGTGTTTATGTGAAGAACACACCTAACTCTTTAATCACTGTTTGTCTTATGTTGATGACATGTTGATATTGAGTATTTCAAGTGATGTGATCACAAGTACTAAGATCATATTGAAGGACAACTTTGATATGAAGGATATGGGGTTAGCCGATGTGATTCTTGGAATCAAGATCATAAGGAATCAAACAATATAGTACTTTCTCAGTCCCACTATGTGGAAAGCATACTGGAAAGGCGTGATGGGTTTGATGACAAAATGGCTAAAATTTCATTTGACGATAACCTTCGTTTAGTGAAAAACAAAGGTGATTCAGTGGTTCAGCTGGAATTTGCTAGGATTGTTGGAAGTCATATGTACGTTGCTAGTTGTACTAGACTAAATCTAGCTTATTCAGTGAACTAAGTAGGTTCACGAGTAATTCGAACAGTGACCACTGGATATGGTTAATAGAGAATTACTATACTTATAACATACTCTAAGTTTTGGGCTGCATTACATGAGATATCCAGAAGTACTAGAATAGTAACGTGTTGTGATCTGGATATAGGACTCTAAAGATTCACACTCCACGAGTGAGTATGTTTTTACCATCGGTGGAGGTGCTGTATTTTGGAGGTCCACTAAACGAACAAGCAAAACCCGGTCCGCCATGGAATTATGATTCATAGCTATAAATAAAGCCAGTGAAGAGGCCGAGTGGTTTCGAGATTTTCTCGAGAATATTCCATATTGGAGGAAGCCCGTATCAATGATTATGATACACTGCGATAATCAAGTTGCTATCGCTAGGGCTTATAATGAAATGAATAACGGTAATTTGCGAATTATTCGTCGAAGATACAATATCGTTGGAGAATTGATCTCAAGAGGAATTTTCATTGATTATGTGAAATCAAAGGAAATTATAACGGATCCGTTTACAAAGAGTATAAATCGAGATCAGTTCTATGCTAGAGGGAATGGGCTAAAGTCCACACAAAAGAATAGTCCTTCGTGGAAACCCAACCATGATGACTGGAGATCCCAAGAACTTGGTTCAATGGGAAAACCAAAATGTTGGACTGTTCTATTTCTGAACACTTGGTACCTATCCATGAGCTAAACCTATTTCCCTAGAGAGCATATCCAAGTGATATCCTGATGACCGTGGCATAGGGTAAGTCTTAGACTTTTAATGACGATCTATACCTATAAAGGTGAAGTATAGCAAGATACTTCTGATAGACAAGGTCACCTATTTAAGTGTAGAGGAGTGCCGCCTCGCCCGAAGCACTTATGAATCCAAGAGTGTCCAAGGCCAAAATGGACACAACTTAGAACTTGCAGAATTGGCGTAAACATTATTATGTGAGTATCATTGTCTCGGTAGGCTCGGACTCGAAATAGTTCAATGACACAGTCAACTAGGCCATGGGTTTATTCGATGGTATTTCACTACGGAAAGGTTCAAAGTCAAAAGCTACCTGTCCAGATGTGATAAAGTTTCATGTGGAAACTGAGCAATTGAGTCCCATGCATCATACATTGATTTTTCACTCATGTGGGGGATTGTTGGGGATATTGGATTTGGTAAAGTTATGTTTAGTAGCTTTGACCAAATATTCCAAATGTAGACGGGTCGTTAATTGTGTAAACGAACGTCAAATTATTAATCTACGTTTCGAGTAGATAATTGTGGTATATTTACTTTCACAAATCCATATTTGGGTGAGTGAAAAGTCAATGACCAAGGTTGGACATTTGGAAGGTAATGAGGGTGAGGAATTTCCTAAGTAGATAGGAAATGTCCTATATATGAATGTTATTCATTATTTTGTGGAAATCAAATTATTAGAGATGGTGGACCGCAAACTATTTAATTCCTTGGGCTTTAATTAGTTTGGGCCTCTTCTGGAAGCTTTTAAGTCTTTCTTATTGAGTAAGATAAGGAGATTGGCTTGTATTAGGAATCCTAATTCCTATAGATTTCCTACCTTGTTTAAGGGTCCCTCATATCTATAAATACCAACTCTCACATAGTGTAAAAATACTTTTTCATAGATCAAAACACGTTTCTAAGAGAGCTCTCGCATACATATCATAATTCTACCTGCCTCACGCATCATATAGCTTGCAGTTAGGATTTGCTCAGTTGTCTGCCCAATTCTCGTTCGCCATCATATAGCTTGCAGTTAGGATTTGCTCAGTTGTCTGCCCAATTCTCGTTCGCCAGGTTGACTGGATTGTCTGCTCCGTCCAGCTCCGTTCGTCGTTGTATCTTGGGATGTTCATTGCTATCAAACCGTGAGCACGTAGTACGGGGCAATAAGAATCTTAAGGAAAGAGTTCGCTCGCCTCGACGGTTAACTTTTCCTTTCGTTTCGTTATTTAATTATATTATATATTTATTATGTTTATATATAATATATACTTGCTGGATTGCGTTAGATCTGTTAGTTCAATTATTTCCCGATATTATCGCAATATATTACCTGTTTACCCAATATAAATAATTGCGTGTAAATACTGCGACTTTTTATAATATGGACCTAGATTTTATATTCATTATTCATTGCTTATATATTCATCACATGTAATAAGTATGCAAGAGACATGTGATGAATATGTTGAATAATCATCATATGTTCATCGACTATTGTATAATAGTCTACATAAATCGGGAAATATCAACGGATTTTTTCAATAAGTAATTACCAAGACTTGAATACTTTTTTGCGCCAGTATATTAGAATCCATTAACATTGCAACTCTTATTAAGACTTAATGAGTCTTAATATATTATATTTTGTTACTATGTCATGTTTTATTTTTGACAAATTGTTATACAAACTATATACGATTTGCAATATGTTTCTAATCATTGTTCTAAAATCGGCCACCTAGGCGATAGGCGGCACCTCCTAACCCACGATTTTCTCTCGGCGACCGAATTAGGCGGTCCGGGCAAAAATCAGAGCCTAGGCAAAGCAGAGGCACTCCAAGCGACTAGGCGACTTATGGGCGCCAGTTATTTTATTTATTTACCAAACCTATTTTTTGAGAAGAAAAATAAAAACAATTCTCTTTATATTTTAATTTTAGTGAGAATAAGTTTAGTTTTTAAAATCTGAATCCTAATTTTTGTAGAAGTTTAATTGGCTATGTTATTTACAATTTGATATAGTCAATATGTTTGTGAAAGTTCATAAATAAAACTTTGAAGAAATTAACCGATTTTTGTTGATAATAAACTTATATTAATATATTATGCAGTATATTGTGAATTATTGTCATGTATCTATGTTGACTTGTTGTTCAATATTTCAACCTAAATATTAAATAAAATATAGTATGTATGTTTAAATCTTAGGCTCGTCTAAATCACACTTGACCGCCTATCAATTTTTAAAACCATGCCCCAAACCAAAGTTATTTTAATTTTATGGTGAAAGCCAGATAACATGCCATAAACCATAAAAAACATTGTTTTCTCACTTTATTTGGGCTTCGAAAATATATACTCAAACGTCGATATAATTATGTTGAAATCATCAAAAAAGGAAACATAATAATAAGAACATATGGGGCTGACTTTGTTCATATTTTTCATAGTTTTCAGGTATAGTTATTTTTAAGGGGGAATTGCCAAATACTCCCTAAGATATAAATGAATTTGTCAAATAATCCAACTTGTAGATTTAAGTCAAATGGTCCCTCCTTTTTGCCAAATAGTCCAAAATTAAAATGTGAAATGTCTAATTTATCCCCCACATTATTAACTATATTTTGCCCTAAAAATCACTATTCCCCACCCCCACCCGCGCTTCTTTTTTTCTTTTATTTTCTTCTTCTTCTTTTCTGGGAACGATTCCAAAATCTTCTGGGAACGATCCCAAAATCGGAAAAAATGGATGTTTCTGCAAGTAACATTGATTGATAGCTCCCGATTCTCTCTCCCAAATCAAGTTTCTTCATAATTTCTTCCATCGATTGCTCCGGTTTTGCAGAGCTCGCTCGTCTTCTTCGTGCTTGCGGGAAGTTTTTGAACGATTGGGCTGTAGCTACGAACGCCGGCGCTGGCAATCAATTCACATGGCTTCTAATTCGAGTAAGAAACTGAGTTTGTGTTTTTAATTGAGCCTCTTTGTGATTCTTTTGGTTGAGTCTCTTCAATTTCTGACTTTTTATTCAAAAATTGGGATTAGGGTTTGTTCAATCCCAATTTCATCCCTGATTTCTTCAATTTCATCCCATGATATTTTGCGTGTGTGTTGTGGATTTGTTGTTGTGATTTAGAAAAAAAATGTTCTTCGATCAATTTCTTCCTGATTAGAATTGGGAACAGAATTTGCAAGTGTTGTGCTCTTTAGTATGTAGTTGCCTCTGATTTAGTAAGAAGTTGCTTCTGAAATTTGCTTCCTGCACATTCTTTATGTTTTGGTAAATTTCTGATTTTCAATCGATAGCTATTTTTAGTATTGGTTTTTGTTCTGTTTAGTACTGGTTTTACTACTGCAATGTATGTGTTTACTGGCCGGCCTGTGTTTGCTGTAGGTTTTTCCTTGGTTAGTTTTCTGGTGGTTCAAGTATTGTTTGTTGTTCCGTTTAGTATTGGTTTTACTGCAGTAGAGTATTGGTTTTTGTATAGTACTTCCGAAGTGTATTTCTTACTTTTGTTTTGTTGAAACTGTAGTTAATGCTATTGGTGGTGGTGGTATATTTGTTTTTTGCTTGTACAATGGCGAGACTTTAGCGTACAAAATGGATATTGGTGATTCATTCGAGAAACTTTTGCACAGAATCCAAAATCAGTGGGAAGAAGCTTCATCGA
>BMAC01000217.1:1173009-1185460 GCA_014905375.1 Phtheirospermum japonicum
GCCGAAGATAGTCGTTTAAAACTTGAGTAGCTTGATATTTTGTTATTGCAATTTACAATTCATTAATTTATGTAGCTGAGCTTGGGAAATGAAACATGGAACATGAATATAACAGACTCACAATCAGAAATTTTCTATCCAAGCATTTATTAAATTAAGAATTCATTTGAAACAAAATTACAATAATATTGTCTTGTATTCATACTATTATGCTAATGTCAAATTTAACTGCTCTATTACAATTTATAAATTACCCTAGCAAAATTAATTCAATCAAATTCATCAAAACCAATGAATTGAACTGTAAGAACAAAGAACCTTGATATAACTTAAACACAAGGTTCTCTGCCTTCAATTAAACAAATCATTTTCCAATCAGAAAGCACTAATTCCAAACGAATGCAAAACAAACACTTTATTTACAGGGTTATCGCCATTAAAATTCAAAAAGCACCAAGCCCAAATTCGATGCACTTACCTCGGATTTTCTTGACGGCGCCGGTTCTCGGAGGTTTGTGGCAGTCGAGTCGTGGTGGGCGTGAGGCGGTGTTGAGGCACCGTGTGTTGTGCGGTGGTGAAGAGAGCGCACGAATTGTTTTCGAAGTTCCTTCGAGTGAGAGAGCGGATTTGGGCTGAGATGAACAGGGAATCAAGCGAAGTCAGCGGAGAGGGAGGCAGATATGGCTTCGACGGCGCTCCAGAGGTCGGCGATGGAGAGGCGGCAACGGCTATGAAGGCGGTGGTGACGAATTAGGTCTTGAATTAGTGGTAATTGTGAGAGATTGGTGTTGGAGGAGAGAATAACTGAGTTTGACGGGAAGCAAGGTTAAATTGGTAATTGTACAATTGTGTCTGGAGTACTTGGCATTTTCTAAAATTAGTTGGGGTATTTGACAAAGACATTTTTTTAGGGGGAGTATTTGGCAATTCCCCCTATTTTTTATATTTGATATTATATTTTGTAATTTTATTTATAAGCAATTTCAGGTTTTAAAAAAAATGATAGATACATTCAAATTTCACTTAATATCAAAAAATCAAATACACTTTTTTTTTATCTATTCAATTTACATTTTCCTTTTGAATAGATAATCATGCACGAGTATAAAGAACTACAAAAGAAGCTTATAAAAATGTACTCCACAACAAGTTTCATAATATATAGTAATATTTATTTTAACTGATATAATTCTCTTATATATTTAGTATTATATCTTATTAAAAAAACATTATTATTTCGTTTATCTATTCAATATACTGTTGAAAAATTAGTTTTGTTGAAACTAATCTTGATGGTTAAATATTTAATTAATGTAGAATTAAATATTATAATATTAGTCTACGTATTGAGTAGATAATCATATTTTATTTATTTTCTCAAAACTGATTTTCGATGAGTGAGAAATAAATTGTGTAAGATAGCCATTTGAAAAGGGAAAGTGTATAAAATCTCACATTGAAAATGTAAGGATAATTTATACACGTTATAAGTTAAGAAGAAGTTGTATTGAGTATCATGTGATTAAGCTCATGCACTACTTGGTTGTAACTGTGAGCTTGGGCCTAGGCCTTGGCCTTGGATCTTGAACATTGACTTAGGACTTAGGACTCTTTGGGTCCTGGGCCATAGGCCTCACTTGGGGTATATGAGATTGGTTTTGAACCAATTCAATTTTTTTTTGGACTCTCCAAATGAGAATGGGCTCGACCCTTTAAGATGCTCAGACCTTTTGGTCAAATAAAAATAGGTTCGACTCATAACTTCTCAACTTCATCAGTAGCATTTGAGGAGTCTCAAAGCTGTGACAATGGAGGTAGTGGTTGTAGTGGATAATTAAAGCTACTAATTGCAGCTGCTCCATCCTTTTCAAATTCTCAACCCCTGCAAGGTGAAGTGTATAAATAGCCTTAAAAGTTTTAGGCAGAAGATACACTGAATCAAATTCATTCTGCATACTTTTGCACTAAAGCCTCAAACATTTGTTTCAAAATTTTGAGCTCATTTTCACACTTTTCAAGTTCGTTGGAAATTTGAAATTTGGTGTGCTACTACTTCAAAGGCGTTAAGTCATTGTATCTTTGCGGACATTACGCCAGTTTCGTCAGCACTATACGGGGCGTATTTATCTTGCCGAAAGAGATCTTTCTCGCCTCGACTTGCTGATCCTTCTGTCCGGCTCAAGAAGGTGTTAACTTTTAGTTTTACCTGTTTTCCATCTTTAGGTTTTAGCTTTTGTAAGAACTGTAGTACAGCTCAGTAGCATTTAACATATACAACTTTCATCATGCGTCTTCTGTACATCACCGCCCGTGCATTGCACAGACAACTTAACTACTCTTAACATCTATAGCTCGAGGTGAGGTTTCTTATTGCAAATGATCCATCCTTGGCCGACGATTTTAACTTAAATCAAGGGCAACACAATAAAAGGATTGACGAGCATTAATGATATAATCAAAGCTCAATTCTATAATTCTCATTTTTTAAAACTAACCCAAATCTTAGGAGGGTTTTTTATCAAATTATTATTATTATTATTATTATTTGGGGCAGTTGGATTAATTATCTTGAAAAGAGCTTAATTTTAACATTTTTGTTTCCAAATATTTGTGAGATAACAACTTATATGCAGTTCTAGCAAAATACATAAATAACAATAATTTATCTTATATTGAAGGAAAAATAAAATTAGTGTGCCTTCGTCAACAAGTAATTGATGTGGGACAATTTAGGTATTTGTTATATTTATGTATTATGAGAACCCTAATTTCTATTGTTTCCTTCTTATCCTTTGTGTCTTCTTCTATTATACTTTCCCTTTTACACGTTATCAGCACAAAACCCTAACCTATTGAGAGTAATCGAGAATAAGCCTCCATAAGCAATGCAATAATTACACAATTTTTGTAGGTCAAGATTCTAACTGCGTTGAAAGTTTGAAAAATCGTTTTTTCATGTTTCAACCGTTGGATCGTGGTCTAATTTTTATAGAACCTTCATGACCTATTGAATTATGTTCTGAACGGTAGAGATTGAATTTGGAGATACAAGGAAGTATATACAAAATTTCGAACAAAGCAGATTTTATTTACGGAAAAACACAATTAGTGTTAAAGGTATTTGATGAAGGCACACTAATTGTGTTTTTTCTTCAACATTACCCCTTGTGACAAGTCAATTTGTTGCCTTATTAAAATCTTGTCAAGTAACAAAACCCAATGGGAAAAACAAAACTTGGTCTGAGTAAAAAGAGTACAACACACCTATGTTGAGACTCCCCCTAAAGTCTACACCTCTCTTTGATATGTACATCTATCAAGAGAACTTTGAAAGTCTCCACTTCCTCAATTTACTTGATTCTTCAGAAAGTGCATAGTTGTTGGTTGTAGAATAGTTGTGGTAATACTACTCGTATTATCACATTTTCTTCAGTGATAGAGTTCATGCCACTATTATCAGATATATGAATGGTCAGAACATTTACCATTGATAATCACGAACTACTACATGTATGATAATGATATCTTTATATGGATCGAATGAGTAACCAATATCAATGATACTATTTGGTATTTCATAGTAGGAAGTAAACTCAATATTTTCTATAGGGGTTATAAGTCCATCTGCAGTCCCAATTATATTTATGAATGGGGAAAATAAACTCGTGTCAATGGTCTCTTTTAGGTATCAGAGTACATTTTGACTCCATTCCAGTAACATTGCGCTTTCTTGAGTTAAATAAAGATTACAAATTCGAGGAATTAATACTTGGTCAAGTGTATTAGTAATGGTACAATAATGCGCATATTGTACACAGGTAGAGAATTTCAACTCCCACCAGTTCTTCGTCATTCCACTGATAAAATTGATATTTCCTTATATCTTCAATTTGACCAATCATAGGAGTGCTAGCATATTGCACTTATCCATATTTAATTGCCTGATCATCTTTTGGATATGTGTAAATTGTAGAAGTTAATATTCCACAAACTCGAGTTTTTGTTTAAAACCTTAACATGACCGAGTCTTCCTATGATTCATTATCTCAAATTAAGAATTTCAAATAACTAGCGATATCTCTTATTTCATTAAGAGTGGATATTATGTTCATATCATAGACATATACAACTATAATTGCAGATTTAAAACTTATTTTCTTTACAAATACGCAAGGCATAGATTATCTTTTCCCAATCAAGTAATCACTTAGGTGGTTATACCACAATCGTCTGGATTATTTTAATCCATAAAGTGTGCATTTTAATTTAATTGCAAATGCACTCCGTGGCTTAGAGTAAATTGTCTTGGCAACGAAAGGCCAACAAGCACTTTCATATATATCTCTAAATCAAGATCCCCACAGAGATATGATGTAACCACATGTATAAGATGCATTATCATTCTTTAGAATTATAACATCTATTATGAGAGAGTACATATCCTCATAGTCAATTCCAGGGCGTTTTGAAAAAATTTGTGCTTCAAGTTTAGATTTGCATCTTATGGCTTTATTTTTCTCATTACGCTTTCTGACAAAACTTTGTTTATGTCCTATAAGCTTTACACTTGGTGAAGTTAGCACTACCAGACCAAATAGTTCTACCTGAATTGATTCTTTACATTTAGGTCAATTTTCTCTATATTGGCATTTCAATAGAGCGTGGCTCGATATCATCGTACTCTATAACTTCTTGAGTAATAGTGTATACATCATCAATGTGTGTGAAAAAATCTTTCCACCAACTTATATAAACTCTCATAGCACATTGAGATTTCTTTATTTTCTGGAATCATATTAAACATGGGAGCGTCCTCTAGTAATGATTCATGGACATAAGTATAACCAGAGATAATCTCATGAGAGGAATTATCTTCATTGATGATCAATTGAAGTTGTGCCATACATGCCCTCTCATTCATTGGGCGAGTATTGATCGAACCAAGTGACCTCCCCCTGCTCCTTTTGGGAGTCACGACCTCAACCACACCTCTACTAAGTATGGTTGCAATGTCTTAATATGCGACATTGTGCCCTTTATGAGGACTTTTAACCTTACAGACACATTTGCCGCTGGTATCACAACAAAAAAACAGCAAAATTCTGAGGGATTTTTCCCTCGGTTTTCAGGGAAAATCCATCGGTTTTGGGCAAAACCGAGGGATAATTTCCCTCGGAAAAACCCTCCTCGGAATTCTTTTTTGAGGGAATATTTCCCTCGGAAATCTGAAACCGAGGGAATTCCGAGGGAAACATTCCCTTGGACATATCTCCGTGCAATCCCTCGGAAAACCGAGGGAATGTTTCCCTCAAAATTCCTAGGGAATTATTTCCCTCGGAAAACCGAGGGCTTTGATTCCCCTCGGACTTCCGAGGGAATAATGTCCCTCGGAACACCTAGGGACATTTTTCCCTCGGAAATTTGATATTTCCGAGGGATTTCCTAAGGAATATCCCCCCAGTTTATTTTTTTTATAATTTCTTTTTTACGTTTCCAAGGGATTACCGAGGGATTGTCCCCTCGGTTTTAATTTTTTTTTATTAATTTTTAATTTTAATTTTAGTTCCTGTTCAATTATTAAAATTTCCAAAAATTTGAAAAAAGTCATTAATGAAAAGACAAATAAATAAACCAAAATTTATAAAAATATTTAAAAATCTAAGAATAATTACATGCGTTCGACACAGTAACAAAGTTTATATGAACTGTAAAACTGTCCTATGGATGGGGAGGGGGGTACTGCTGATGGGGAGGGGCAACTGCTGCGGGAAACGAGCATACATTTCAGCCATCTGTGCCATCTGGGCATTCATCCGCGCCTGAAATTCCTCCTGCTGCTGGTGCTCCTCCGCACGTAGTTGCCTTTCCTCGGCTGCCTCCTCCTGAATCGCCTCGAGCTGCATCCTCTGAGCCTGGACCTGCCCCTCGAGCTCTCTGACGTGGCTCCTATCAGCCTGGGAGGAGGTGAAAGAAGAGCAGCCCTTGAATAAACCCTTCGTAGAAGCCACCATCTTCCCATACGCGCCAGTGCCGTAATGCCGTCCCTTGCTCGACCCGACGACGCCAAGGAAAACCAAGTCCTGGTCAACCTCGTTACTCTCTTCTTGGGAAGACGCACGTTCCTGTTCCTGAGTCAGCTGTCGCTCGTACTCCTCCTGAAATACAACTCGTTATTAAAATTCTATGTTAAAATCAAAGAATAAGTTAAAAATAAGAAAGAGACTCACATTAATATTAGTAGATATCGTATCAATCCACGCGCCGTCTTTCTTTTGGTGCGTACGTTTAAAAAGATCATAGCACGTAGCCGGCGCACCCGTCTCCCGCTCCTGTATTCAAGTAGAATTTTCAAATAATTAACATTAAAATTAAATAAATAAATATTATATTATTATATTATAATATTACTTACTATATCCAGAGTATAATCGATAGTAGATCTAGCACCCCCCGTGTGCTTCGACATCCCAGTACCCGGCCCAGCAGGCTCGCTCCTCCTGTTCTTGCTGCACTGCTCGGATTTCTTCTTGTTCTCGGGCTTATCCCACTCAACCTTCCAAGCCCTAGTTGAAATGGATGATATATAAGGTACGATATAAATTATATGTTATAAATAGAAAATTTTAATTTAATAAGAAAACACATAATAGAATCGTTTACCTATAGACCTCCTCGAGGAGGCACTCCGGTCGAGCACCACCATGGGAGCTAATATACTGCTTATACTCGTTAAGCTGCCTCCCGTAAAGGGCTCCGATCATCGGAAAAAATACCTCCATTATATCTTTATCACTATACTCCTCCGGGTCCCAATAACAAACCTCCTGCAAAATAAAACAATAATTACAATTCAATTGAAACATATGATTGTGTTTTTACGGTAAATACTAACAAATTTGGACACAAAGTAATAAATACCTTAAACATCTCCCACCAGAAATCCTTAGTCTCCTTAGGGACCGCCTTATAGCACCACCCGGCGGGATGAAGATCCCTCTCAAAGATCATACGGAGTATAGTGGACACCTTGCCCCCTGTGCTGTTCAGCCTGGATTCAATTGTGTATTTATTTTTTTTACGAAAAAAATTTACTCATAATGATAATTATAATTTTAAAATCATTGATTTACTTACTTCGTCCCTGCAATATAAACCTGAACCATACCCCTCTGCGGTGTGACCAACTGCCGTCGGGTCCGTGATGTACCCACGTCGGACGGGGTCTGTGATGGTGTATGCAACGTCGGCGTCTGCGTCGGGGTCTGCGTCGCTGGATGATCACTACCGAGACCCATGTAGTCGGTGTCAAAATCAGCTAAACGATTAGCTGACCCCATATCTGATCGACCTACGCTACCGGATCCTCGACGCAATGACATCTGATAAATTTATTAGATAATAATATGAGCATTTTACAAAATACCAGTATATATTAGACACCAAACGTATTAATAAATCCAAGTTAAAAAAAGTAGTTATAAAAAAAGTGTGTTTTACAATAAGAATAAATTACATATATTTCAACCAAACTAATCACTTTCGCTATTAAATGTATCATCAAACTCATCTTCATCCGTATCTTGATCCGTATCTTGATCGGTAAGTAACTCTTCTTCTGTATCATCATTTGTCTCATTATTACCAAGTTCCTCCACGTACTTATCATTGAGGTCGTGCAACTGAAAATTGGCATCGTCGAGTTGAATCGGACTGTGTGTATGTATAGCTTCCTCTTGAAATGATTCTTCTGGTAGAGGCTCGATAAACTCRACATTTGATCTCGCCTTGATTATACACGTTGCCCACCAGTCCAATTTGTCTCGTCTCAAACTTGGGTATRCACAGTAGTATACTTGTGCAGCTTGGGAAGAAAGTACAAAAGGTTCATATCGGTTGAACCTACGCTTATGATTGATATCGACAATCTTATAATCTGAATGGACTTTTGTGCCTGCATTTGTTGGATCAAACCATTCGCAATTGAACAATAGTGTGTTTTTCTTCATTCGGCCGATGTATTCGAGCTGCACAATTTCTATGAGACGACCATAATAATCATATTCGGTGGCCCCAATAGTTGACCCTTTAATATATACTCCACTGCTCGATGTTGCTTTGTTAGATCCGTGCTCCAATGTGTGAAATCTATAACCATTTATCTTACACCCGGTATACGTTTTCACACATCTTGATGGACCCTCAGCTTGACTCCTAATGTTCTCGTCGATCACATTGTTCGAACGATCTCTAGCCTATGACATTGACAAATTATTTTTAATTTTGGAAATATATTATATAAATAGATACTATAATTATATGATATGCATCTCGGTATCGAATGTCTTACATAATGTTTGAACCAATTGGCAAATTCATTTTCCAATTGTTCATTGATCCGATCTTCATTAATGTTTGGGTGGAGACGTTGAATGCTCTTCATGTAAATACTACATATAACGTTACACAATTCAGGAAAAAATTATTAGTACATTTATATATATGTATAAATTGACATTATAAATTGGAATGAGTATTCATATCTAACATATTGTTCGACCTCCACACAATTTAGCAACACGTAGATCCTTGCGGCGTTTTATTCTTTTTCACTTAGAAATCTTTTTCCCTTTGCACCAAACGTCTCTCCTTATTTCTTAAACACCGAGGGAATTTCATCACCGTCATCGACACAATTCTGACCGTCGTCATTTCTAGGCATATTTGTTCTTTTAGTTGAAACGTGATCTTCAAAATAGTACGAACTAAAATTTGAAGCCTCGTCGACCAGATATGCGTTTGCTATCGACCCTTCGACACTCGCCTTATTTTTCACGCTGTTCTTTAGTTTGCGAAGATACCTCTCGAACGGGTACATCCATCTATACTGTACTTGGCCAGCAATTCTCGCTTCATACGCAAGATGAACGGGCAGATGCTCCATCGAGTCAAAAAAACTTGGAGGGAAGATCAGTTCCATTTGGCACAATATTAACAGAATATCACGCTCAAGTCGACTCATATCTTCGGTGCGAATGACTGTTGATGTGAGATCTTTGAAAAACAAACTCAATTCGGTTAGAGCCTTCCACACGTTCGGAGGAAGCAGTTCACGAAAGGCTATTGGTATCAACCTCTGCATGAATACATGACAATCATGACTCTTCATCCCGATCAGACAAGATTCCTTCTTGTCGACGCAACGCCCCAAATTTGATGCGTACCCATCTAGAAATCAAAGAGATTTCACCCAATCGCAAACGACAGCTTTCGACGGCTTGTCAAGTGTGTAACAGGCTTTAAGACACTTTCATGACACATCTGGCGCCAACTCTGGGCGATTATAATACTCATTCAACTCTTCCCTAGGTTTACGCGTGTCCTTGGTCTTCCCTTTGATATTCATCACCGTATTGAAAATATTATCAAACACATTCTTTTCGATGTGCATAACATCTAAATTGTGACGAATTTGATTTGTCCTTCAATATGGCAGATCCTAGAAAATGCTTCGTTTTCTCCAACCAGACGTTCGAGATATTTGAGCGTTAACTCGTGCTGCATCCAGTTCAGTGACTTTCAGAAGCCCCAATCTTTCTATTTCTGCCAAAACTTCTATCCCTGAGCGCACCTCCGGCGGTGGAGTCTTGACAGATCTTCTTTTTCTAAATCGTCATTTATCTTTTCGAAAATGGTGATCATGCTCAAGGAATTTTCGGTGATTGTCGAACCACGATTGCTTCCCACTGCACTTACGAGTGAAGGTGTCCGACCATTCCATACAGTAAGGACAAACTTTTTGACCAGCCGTACTCCATCCGGACAACATAGAATACGCAGGGAAATCGCTGATTGTCCACATAAGGGCTGCTCGCAATTGAAAATCTTGTTTATTAGATATATCGTACGAGGGAGCCCCAACCGTCCACAGCTGATTCACTTCATGGATTAGGGGTTGCAGAAACACATCAAGTTTGTCTTTTGGATTCTTTGGCCCTGGTACAAGAACGCTCAGGAACATGAACTGTTCTTTCATGCACATCCAAGGAGGCAAGTTGTAGGGTGTGACTATGACGGGCCACAATGAGTATTGTGCTCCAAAGCTTCCAAATGGTTGAAAACCATTTGTACAAAGACCCAATCTCACGTTTCGACTTTCAGCCGCAAAGCTTGGATTAGTGTCGTTGAAATGTTTCCAAGCTTCTGAGTCGGATGGGTGGCGCATAACATTGTCTTCAACCACGTGTTCAGCATGCCATCTCATATCTTTCGTTGTAGCATTAGATGCGTACAACCTCTGCAGACGAGGAGTTAATGGAAAATAGTACATCTTCTTGTACGCGACACGAGCCTTCTGTCATTTTGTTTCTCCATGAGGAACATGTTTAAACCGAGGTTCATTACAGAATTTGCAACTTGTCAAATCAGAATCGTCTCCCCAGTAGATCATACAATTATTCTTGCAGCAGTCTATCTTTTCGACCGGTAAGCCCATATCCCTTAACAACTTCTTATTGTTGTAGAAGTTATAGGGTACGAGATTGTCTTTCGGTACAATCTCCTTGATTAATTCACTCAATTGATCATAACACTTTTGAGACATGTGATTCTCTGATTTCAAATTCATGAGACGGGAAACTAATGACAACTGAGTATGTGCTTCGCACCCCGGATACAATGGCTGATTTCCAGCTTTCAACATGTCGTAGAATTTTTGAGCCTCAGCGTTCGGCGGCTCTTCCACATTGGCCACCACGCAAAATCGGGACCAGCTGCATCTTGAACCATATTAATGTACGCGTTTGATGATTCTTCAGAAGGGATGTAAGAGGGTCCTCCAGCATGAAAATCTTGATGATGTCCAGAGGTGGTGAGCCGAGTTTCTCCGTGGTAAATCCATCTATAGTAATTCTGCACAAACCCATGTTTCTCCAGGTGGTACTTAATCTCATCGACGTCCAGTTAGATTCTATTCCTACACCTGCTACGATTACAAGGACATTTCAGTCTTTGTCTGTCCTTATGAGCGGAATTTGCTTGCGCAAATTTAGTAAAACTCTCAAGTCCATCCGTGAATTTTGAGGATAAATAGCCGTCTTCGATTCGCTCGTACATCCAACTACGATCGGAACTCATCCTAACATTATACGATTTTCAGATTTTTGAGTCTTAAGCGTGTTCTAGAAATCTGAAAATATTCCGTTTGTATATCCAACTACGGTCATTTACCATCCTAAGATTTTTGAGTGTTAAGCGTGTTCGAGAATTAAAGAAGGTGGCAAAACTTCGAAAGCATTACGAGAAGAATGGGGAACTCGAGTTATAATTGGTAAGGCTTATATCCCATTCAAGAACGTGACATTTTAGTAGTATGTATTATCTTAACATATGCATTTTTCTTAGATTCAAAACTTCGTCAGCATCTCCCCCCAGTTCTCGTAGTGCACGTATATTTCAGTGCACCCGAGAATAATTATAGAGATGCAGAAACCAAAATTTCAAAACTAAAAAAAAATATACACATAAGATAACCATACTACAAGTCACATTCTCAAACTTTCCAAAAATGGGACAATTCAAGATTTAGTATCAAACTCTATATTTGATACTAAATCTCAAACGGGTCTAAGGAATATTGGAATAATTCGAAACTTAGTTTCAAATTTTTCTATATGATATTAATTATGAAACAAGTGATCTATATGCATCGCGTCACTTCGCCAAGGTTCCAAATAAGCAGTTACCACCGTCACATTTTTAAAAAAATATTTTGAAAACTTAAATAAAATCGCGTGACACCCTATCACGTTTTTAGAAATAAAATTTGAAAACCCGCTATTGGAGGGACAAAACCTCCCGGCCGGCGCCGTAACCCACGTCAACATCCGACGGTATACAACCAACAACACCAGTGCATCCTCCACCTCCGCCTGCTTTGCTCCAGCTTCCGCCGGGTTGCTCCTCCAAGGTAAGTTTCCGATTTTTTTAATTTTTGTTATTATTTTTTATTTTATATTTTTTTTTTTATTTTTGTATATTTTTGTATATAATTGTTGTGATGAAATTATTGTATAATTAATTTTCTAGATTAGAGTTTAGGGAATTAGAGTTTGAAATTATGATTAATTAGGAACTAATTCAATTTAGGATTATTTATGTAATTAGGGTTCAATATATAAATAATTATATAATTATGGTCCAATTTAGTAATAATTATATAATTAGGGTCCAATTTAGTAATAATTACATAATTAGGGTTCCAATTCAGTGATAAATTACATAATTAGGGTCCAATTTAGTAATAATTACATAATTAGGGTTCAATTTAGGGGCAAATTTTATTGTGATATATGCATGTATATGCACCCATTATATATTGTATATATATTGTTCATGAATGGGAGGCCGTGGTGATCGGCCGGGGTTTAATTTTGTTTATATATATTATTGTCAT
>BMAC01000217.1:1201146-1237752 GCA_014905375.1 Phtheirospermum japonicum
ATTAATTATATATATATATAATTGTTATATATATATATATATATATATATATATTTGCAGCTCTGACATAATTGTGTTGTGTTCGCTTGGAGTGCTCCTCAAATTCTCCTCCGATAATCATCTGGATTTCTCCATGAATGACCTGGGTCTGATCAGATCTTTTCACCTCAGTACGCACCCTGTCTTGGCTGCCCCTATTTGTCAGGGTCCGATCATAATTCTTCTTGCCAAATCTAGATTCCTCTCTCCTTATCCGAATATACTCTTCTAGATATCCCGCCTGGACCATTCTCTCCAATTCGTCCTTCAAATGCGTGCATTCATCTGTATTATGCCCGTATTCATTATGGAAGCGACAAAAGCGATCTGACCTTTCTTTCCTTGGCCTCTGCGAGTAAGTTTTGGGCCACTTGAGCTCTGGGTGACGCTCTATTGCTTGCAAAATTTCGCCCGGAGGTGTTACCAGAGGAGTGTATTTATCAAATCGAGACCTACCCATTGGCAGCTCTGGTCTGGGCTTCTTTGCGCTACCCTGTCATCCCTATCGTACTTCTCTCTCCTCTTCTCCCCTTCATCCTTAAGTTTTAAAGCTTCTTCCAGATGGATATATTTTTCCGCCCTTTCCAAGAGCTCCCCAAATTTCAGAGATGGTTTCACTACCAGCGATTGAAAGAAATCCCCTCGTCTCAAGCCTTGTGCTAGAGCATTTATCAACAACTCTTCGGATGCAGAGGGCACTTCTAATTTGGCCATTGTAAACCTGTTGATATAAGCACGGAGGCTCTCACTCTCCTTTTGCTTGAGGCTGAAAAGTTCCAGCGGCATTTTCTGGTATTTCCTGCAGCTTGTGAACTGGTGTAAGAAGGCTGAGCTGAACTCATCAAAATTGTTGATAGACCTCGGCGGCAGTTGACTAAACCAGAGCTGCGCTGATTTAGTAAAAGTCATCGAGAAGACCCGACACATGACAGCGTCCGAAAATTTGTGTAGGGCCGCTGCGATCTCAAAGCGACTGAGGTGGTCCCACGGGTCTGTGGTTCCATTGTACTCAAAGCCTAGGGAGCGGTATGAAGCTGACACATCATCTCGCATGACTTTCTCAGTAAATGGTGTGCCCCTTCTTGCCGGGGTCACCCTACCCGTCACCATTTTCTTCTTAAACTCTCTTACTTCCTTTTGTAGACTCTGCATCTGTTCAGCCAGATCTGGATTAGTTTGACCTGAAGTTTCGCTGTCAGAGGTGGAGAAGTGCTCTTCCCCCTCGTGTAAGGGAGTCTTATCCGCCTGCTGCCCTCGTAATGGCTCCGTTCCCGCCAGCGGAGCAGTCTGCACTGGCGGTGTGTTGGATGGCGGCGTCGCCATCTCCGCGAACTTCTTCTCTACTTCCGTTTCCACGGCTTTGCCGATCAACTCCGAGAGCTGCAGAAGGAAGGATTCGTTAAATGAACCACCCATAGCTGGCCCAGATTTACTGAACGGGGGCGGCGTAGCGCCTGGCGCGGCCCCTGTCGATGGGGCTGTCTCTCCCGGCCTCGTTGCCGCCGTATCTGTCGACCTTGGCATCCCCCATGGCGAGGCAGAACTAGGGGTTCCACTAAGCTCACCCACCAAGTTCCTCCGTAAACCATCTGAAGCCATGAAATAAACAAAAAATCTCACGTCTTAACTTGGTCGTTTTCCCACAGACGGCGCCAATTGTTTCAGCCTGAAAAGTGAACCACCTAAGGAATACTTTTATAGAAACCAGAGCTTCCTGAACCTGCACCACAAAACTGATTAGAAAGGACCACCGGTGATTTTCCGGTGGAAACCTCTCCGATGCTTAAGTCAGTAAGCGTTTGAGGTGTTTTCCAAGAAGAAAATAAGAAAGCCCCAAAAGAATGGCATACCTCTCTCAGCCTTGAGGTTGAGATATTTATAGCTTTCCTTAACGGGGACCCCAGCCGGGATCTAAGGAACACATGGCGTGAATTAAGGGCCGTTATCCAACAAATTCTGACAAGTGGTCCCACCTGTCTCTTTTTTGGAAATCTGAGAAACAGTTCTCTCTTTCCAGATCTTCTTTATTCCTCTCCCTCAATCCGACCTAGTCCACGATTCTTCGTCTTCTCTTTCCTCTAGCCCCTGCTGTTTAACAAGTCAACTCTTGCTAATACTAGGGAAGAGTTCTATCCTTCAAGGGATTCAACTAGGGCCTTTTACCCAGGTCAGGTTAATCCCCACCTCCAGGGCTTCAACTGGATATAATCTCCGGACTTCTAGCTTTCTTGCAGATGACCAGGTCAGGGACCTCAAGGGGTAGCCATCCTTCCCCACATCTTATTTTGCCAGGAGGGCTAACTAGATCTTTCGTAGAGACGGAATCAGTCTAGCCTTCTCTTAAGTTATGATTTTGGGTCAGAGCTACCCCAATCCAGGTCTGGAATATATCCTGTCCTATCATGGACCATCATATAACAATGACCAAATCCATGCCAGTCGAGTCAGAACTTGAATGAGTCAGTGTCCAAAAGTTCTTTGTTGGTCATATCTTATGATTCAATAATCAAAAAGTAGTAAAGTAAAATTACTAAATTGACTCTAAAAAGTGCTTTCTTCCACATAAATTACAGGCATAGTCCCATTCTCATAATGTATTTCTTAATGATAATCATCAACATAATATCAACAAACATAACAAGGTTCGTTTTGCTCTTGGTCCATACTGAACTTTTGTGACTTTAATCAATGTGCCACAAGGCATTGAGATTTAATCACATATAAACATCAATTCAGTGAATAATTGTCTATTCATCGACAAATTCTCACATTCTTCAAAGATATTTGAACGAAATACTTGTCATTCTAATATTTTAGATTATTTGCTAGATATCTCCTGAATCTTGTATGTGAATGTGTGGTAAGTAAAATCAATTCATCCAATGCTTTAGAAGAAAATCCAAATTTTACCAATAAGCTAAAAATAATTAAATCAGGCCACATCACATAAATATAACTCAAAATAAACTTTAAGACCAAATAAAATAGTCAAATATGAATGATTGATTATACTTTTACAAGTTCTTTGTAAAGTAAGAAACAAACAAATTTCATCAATCAAAATAGAGGATATCCACAGACTAAGCAATGTTATTAGGAGAATCTCATTGACTTCTACCACGACCAATAAATATCACAAACTCTTACATATCTTACCTTGTGGTTCATTCTTCCCACATAGGTAGGGATCAACATGTCTCTTCCTCTTTACTTTGAGGTTATTTCCACTATTCATATCGATCCTGGTTAGTCTCAAGAAATTTCTTTATCCGAAAGTCTAACATTGGTATTATGAAAAATAATGTCATGTCTCTTAATGACTTATTATCATAATTAATATTATACAAGTACATCAGTATGTTTGCTCAAGTGGAAAAAATAGAGTGAGATCGTATCTCTCAATTCTTTATTGTCATTTAAAATGACTTTCTTTTTCATATATGGTAAGATATGTTTTTAGTCGCAATATATCAAAGTCATTGACCCTTTTTAACAAACAAATTCTATTTCACTAAATTCTTAGGCTTGGAAGTAGTTTTTCATAAAACTTCCAAAATATTCATTTGGAGCACATCCCAAAGTTGATTGAAACTTCTCAACTACATATACTTTCAATATAAGATTTGCGGTCATTATGAAATTTAAATTCATTAGAGAATTGACTTTGACTTAGTTTCATGATTCTTTATCAGTTGGGGGTTGATGTATGATATTATTGTGGAATTATAGTTACACTAGTTTCCACATCAACGACTGATAGTGGTACTCGATTTCTTTTGAGTATATTATTTTGAATTTAGATTGAGTTAGTTCAATCAACTTCTTTAGATAATGAATCTGAAGTATGTCATAATCTTTCTTTGATATCATGTGAATATACTTTATCACAAGACTTATTTATACAATTCTCTATCATTCATGAAATTTCATTATCATGAAAATATGCAAATGTACAATCAATAATATATTGAAGTAACTTATAAAATCAACTTGAAGAGAATTACAAATATAAATGAATCTATCAATTCATCTAGAATTACCAATATACATGAATTTATCAATTCATCGAAATTCATGATTAACTAAATATATGCAAAATCATGATCAATCTCTCGTCTAAGCATATAAATAACTTTATTTATGACTTCTAAATAAGAAATTATCTAAGAACATAAGTAATAATATGTTATTTGTCAATATTGTACCTAACGCCGCAAGCATATATTCATAGATAACATATATACATATACATGCTTTGTATAAGAGTACACAATAATACATAACATGCCATATATCCATATAAACAAGTATTTATTAGTTGCATTTAATAAATAATAGGGTAATTCGAGTTACTTTGGAGGAAATACACGATTCTTTCCCAATTTTAATTTTCAATAGGTTTGTCTTTCCGATGACATAGAACTTCAAACCCGATCTCCACCATTCAGATTTAACAATTATATCTCGTGAATATTATATCAAAAATCCAGGTTCATCCAACGGTTATATTGTGCGTAATTAAATTTCTAAAATAAGTTGGGCAGACAGTTTCGGGAAACAGGATCAGCTCTGCTCAAAATTCATTATCAAATTCTTCAGACATCAATTTCAAATCTCTACCGTCCAGATTGAACTTTTATATGTTTGAAATAATATATCCAAATTTCTTCTTGACCCAACGGTTCGATTGTGAGAAAAGCGCTGCACAGAAAATTCGAAAACAAAATCTGATTTGTTCAAAATTATATATATATATATATATATATATATATATATATATATATATATATATATATATATATATATATATATATATATATATATATATATTCTCGTATCTACGAATCCCGATCCACCTTTCAGAACGTATTCAAAAGGTCTTGAAGGTTCTGTAAAAACTGAAACACGATCCAACGGTTGAAACATAAAAAATGATTTTTTTCAAACTTACAGCGCGGTTAGATTCTCGATGTACGAAAATAATAGAATTTAGAAATTAGGGTTCTCTTATTCATGCAAATTTTTTTTATATGGTATTATATACATGTTTTCATAATACATAAAAATAACAAATATCTAAATACAAATACCTAAATTGTCCCACATTAGTTACTTGTTGACGAAAGTACACTAATTGTGTTTTTCCTTCAACATGCCTTAAATTTCCATATCCATTATCGTGCAAACACTCTTGTCAAAAAAATCTGGCAATGCTGATGGCCAAAATCCATCAGTAATATGGAATACTGACGGCCTCCTGACGGATAATGGCCGTCAGCATTTTTGTGGTCAGGATTCCAGTATCCTGACGGTTTTAACGTACCCGTCAGAAATACTGACGGTCTGCTGACAGGTAGCGCCCGTCACCAATACTTCCCGTCAGTATTCCCCCCCACTCCCCCCCTGCTTTTTTTTAATTTTATAAAGGGAGAATTCCCAACTAGGCCAATAACAAAGAAAACTATCCCAAATAATCCATACTATACTTTTATTTCCCACTTACTCACAAGTACACACGTTAGGAAATTAGTACCCTTGACCCCTATCAAAAATAACCTCCCGTCTTTCCACATTTTCTCCCGAGAAATCCGCAAACGAATTCCACCCCATCGCAAAAATCAAGAAGATACAACCAAATTGGAGTAAGTACTTTTCAGCGAACTGGCAGATTCTGAATTCAAAGAAAATCGAATCCCGAAAATTGGAGAACTTCGAGTTTCTGGCTAGGGTTCCAATCGCTTTGAAAATTTGCCGTGTGATTTTCCCCAAAATTGCTGCTAGGAATTTGATACTGATTCTCAAGAGATCTCTCCCCAGTATGAAATTCTCTCTCTATATAGAAATGTAGTAGGATTCTTGAATCCGTACTGTGGAACGACTGAAGATGAAGAACGTGCCTCCCCTCCGTAAGTTCTTTGTTTTTGTTTTTTTTTTCATTTTTTTTCTTTGAACGATGAAGGCATTCAAACGAGAATAGACTAGTCTGTAATTGATAACTTGCCTCCCCCTCCAAAATTTATAAACATGTTGGTATTTGTGTGTCATCCTATGGAAAAATGTAGAATATCTGGGAAAAAATCGTGTGGCCTTTTTCAAATTTGTTGGTGTAGTAGTCTTAAATTGGAATGAGTTATCGTCATCGATCGTAAAGGATGCGATATGGAATGAGTTGCTGAACAGGCTATAATTGTCCTGCTTAATAGTATGTAATTATCAAGCAAGTAATTACATACTATTATATGCCCAATTTGTAGTTTAAATTTCGTCTTGTGTATAGGCAAACGAACAATAGTAGCAAGGTCAGTTTTGAATAATAACTAGTCTGTAATTTATAACTAGTCTGTAATTGGTGATTTGTAAATTGTTCTGGCTAGTAGTACAGAATTCATCTAAGATTTGAGTATAGAATTTTATGCCAAGTTCGTAACATAAATTCTGTCGTATATTTGGTGAGAGTATTTTTGAGCAAATTTTATGAATTACACAGTTCTTAATTCATTTTTGCCTCGCCAGATTTTTTAAATTTTATTATTTGCAATGTTTTGACCGAAAACACTATAATCGATTCTTATAAGCAAAACATATCAGATTCTTAATTTTGTAGGGCGAAAAGTATAATTGTCTCGGGGTTTTTTACCGGATGTACTGTAAACCATTCAGTATGGAATTCTTCTCGGTTATAGGAACAAATTATATGCCAAGTTCGTAATTCAAATTTCGTCTTGTGTATATGCAATTGAACAATAGTAGCAAGGCCAGTTTTTAATAGTAAATAGTCTATAATTTATAACTAGTCTGTAATTGGTGGTACGAAATCGTTCTTTTTTGTAGTACGAAATTCATCTGGATTTCAGTATAGAATTATATACAATAGTGAACTATGCCCTCATCGTGTGTATATACAATTTGTACTCATCGTGTGTATATACAATTTGTAGTACATAAATCGTTCTGGCTAGTATACGGAATACATTCGGATTGTAGTATAGAATTATATGCTAAGTTCGTAACCTAGATTTCGCCGTATATTTGGTGAGAGGGTTTTGAGCAAATTGTATATTTGGTGGCTTGAGAATGAATTCTAGATAGTTCTTAATTCATTTTTGCCCTTGCCGGATTTTTTAATTTTTAATTTTTGCAATGTTTTAATTTTTATTTTGAACTATAATTTGTGGTTGTTATGGGATTTTTGATTCAAAAGTTATTTATTGGGTTTCTAGGTGTGGATTTTGTGAGATAAACTATATAGTGTTTGAAACTTATTGAAGTAGTCTAGAATTATTGTGTTATTTTGGCTTACTAGTTCACAAATCTCTAAACTAAAAGTTTGTGGGTTGTAATCTAAATATTCTCTTAATTAATTTGGGATCAATCAGGGGGTATGCATTTAGCAGGGGTAGTCTGTAATTATAATTTTGTTACTGGTTGTATAGTTCATAATTCTATACACTATTACGGAAAAAATATCAGAATTACGTGTATTTTGTATCCAAATTATATATTATAATTTTGTTTTGTTATTGGCTTACTGGTTTTAGTAGTCAATGGTGTTACCAAAAATATCCAAATTAATTGTATTAAGTATGTAATTCTTTGCATTTTTTGACTAGGAAAAAGGGTAGCATGGAATATTGGTAGTCTTTTAATTTTCAAAAAATGGGTGGTATCAAATTCTTTGGGTTGTGAAATAATAGGAGTATAGTTGAATGAGTTTCCCAATTGAACATAGATATTCAAAGTACATGTATATGTTTTGTTTCGAAGTAGTTATATATTATATACTACCCTATCAAAAAATCGCAAACTACCTTGTCTAAAAAAATTGTTTGAAAATGAAAGGGGTAGTTTACAAGTGCATATTGTAATATTAGATAGTTCACAAAAGTTAGTTTGATACCAAGGTGTGTTGAATTATATACTACTCTTTCTCGATGGTGCATGGACTTGTTTATGATTTTTATTTTATTTTTTTTTTGTTTTGTTTTTGTATTGTACTTGTACTAAAATAACTGCCTATTAATGATCTCATAGACATTTATTTAAGGTTTTTCCAAATAGGTAACATGTTTTCTTTTTCATTATCAATGAAAACACATATTATCTTTTTGTGAATTATATATTGTCTGTTATACCATTAAAAGTCCCTACTTAATAGTTTAAAATTGGAACCAAGTAGTATATTTTTTTGTTTTGAGTGGTTGACAAGTTTTTGACATTCTTGAAGAAATGATAGTTTTCGGTCGCCAACGTTGCGGTCATCGTCAAGCCAATTCGGTGAAGGTGGTGTTGTTTGGATCTTAGTGTCTTGTTTTCTATACTTCCTGTATATCTCCTTATTCTTCCATAAATTGGTGTTGTCATTTTTTTATCGCAGGTGTCATTTGCAACATGTAGCCGAGAGCAGCAGTTGGAGTTGAACTAACCACTGATGTAGATGGATAAAATAGGCAGATTTTGGGCCAAGAATAGTACGCAACTAAAGATTGATATGGGTTCGGAAAGAGAGCAGCTATGCGGTTCATTTGAGCGACAAGTATGAACTGGAACAAAATGAGCAAATTAATTGTAATAAAATTAAAGAAAACGTCACGCTTTCAGAATAATCGAGAACATGGGACTTCAACGGCTGACCACCCAACACGTAGTATGGAACTTGATGCTTAGTACGAAATTCAACACATGGGACTTCAACGTCACACATTTTTTTAGGCTTTTTATTGCGTGTAGTATGAACCGAAACAATATGGTTCATTGTTGATTTTTGATATTTTGATACTGATTGATGATAATACCATGCTAGTTAATAACATGTACTCTCGTACTACTTTTAGGTTAAATGTAACTCACTTAAGAATTCAATACTATCTTGTTACATAATATGAGATAAATATAAAAATATAGATTATAGAGTTAACTTTGTATGTACCATTTGTAAGAAAAATACAAATATAATATATATTCTGTACTACTGTATAATAAATGGTGTAAGCAGCAGAAATAATACATTTCTATGGCAACTACGAATCTCAAGGCAAGCGGCGAGAATAACAATTAATTTGGGAAGAGAGGCTGAGTTGTGAAAAAAATACATTTCAAGATTCATAAACTGATTAATTGTGTTATGATTATTGAGGGACGCGAAATTTATTTGTTTTGCGTGGATCATGTTGATTACCATACAAAACTTGATTTCCATTTTACTCTTAATTAGGGTAGATCTGTCAATGTAGGGTATGCTTTTTATTAAATGGGATAGATTTTACTTAAACGGGAATTAAAAAAATGTTAATGGATTATATGGTATTTTGATGCTTGGATAGTGTAGTAAATGAGAATTTTCCCTTTTATAAACCCGTCAGCATTTTTAAAATATTATAAAAACAAAAATAGGCGAGCCTAGCACAGCCCGCAGGAGCCCAACCCACAACCCAACCTGTATTAATTTAACACCCCACATGTGGCATGGGTGGGATTCGAACCCCAAACCTCTTGCAAATAGAGGAGTGGTGTTACCGTCTCACCAAGTCAATTACATGTAAGAGATTATATACTTTTAATATATATTAGATATATAAATTAAGTTATAAATTATAATTATAATTATTATATTATATTTATAAATGTAGATTATATTTATGACTAATAATATATAAATGCATAATATTATTATAAATATATTTATAAATAAATAAATAAATAAATATATATATTATAAATATAATTATTTATAAATAATTATAAATATATATTATTTGAAATATATATTTATTATATATTTTATATAAATAATAATATATTATTATTATAAATATATAATATTATTTATAAATATATATTTATTATATTATATTTATAAATGTATAATTTACATTATATTATATTTATAAATAATTAATATAATTATATATCTTATTTTATAAATAATTAATTAAATTATAAATATATAATATTATTTTATATGTATTATAATTATAATATTATAAATTATATTTAAATAAATTACTGACGGCTTGCCCGTCAGCATTGTTTTTTTTATTTTTATTTAATAATTCTGACGTGCAAGGCCGTCAGCATATATATTTTTATTTATTTTTAGTTAAAAATTATATCCTGACGGGCAAGGCCGTCAGGATTAGGGGTGGCAAATCGGTCGTGCCGGACTCTTTTCGGGCCGGCACGATAAGGCACGACACGATAAGCATAGGCACGAACACGACACGATAAAAACACGAAAAGTACGGCACGGCACGATAGGCACGATAAGCAAAAATACATGATTTTCTATAATCGGCCCGTTAAGCACATTAGGCCCGTTAATTAATAAAATACATGATTTTATTAATAAATATAATACATATTTATAAAATTATCAATACAAATTGTCAAATACATTTAAAATTATAATATGAGAAATGTACTAATGATAAATTAAAAATTACAAATACTAATAATGAGTAAATGAATATAAAAAGGAGAAATTAAAATATTATCGTGCCTTATCGTGTTTATCGGGTTAGCCCGTTATCAACCCATTTCTTAACGTGCCTTATCGGGCTCAACCCAAACCCTGTTTTTTCGTGCCGTGTTCGTGTCGGTCAATCGTGTCGTGCCTCATATTGCCACCCCTAGTCAGGATAATTAAGCGGGATAGTTTCCCGCTCTTTCCTTGAGGGGATACTGACGGGTATATGTGCTGACGGCCATGGCCGCCAGCAAACCTACCAGCATTTTCTTCTGCCAGTATTTCCGCTAGCATTGCTGACGGCTTTTTGTCCGTCAGCATATCCGCCAGAATTGCCGGATTTTTTTGTAGTGTAGGTCGGACTAACGGATCATCTGGTTGGACAAAATTTAATATCAATACATTATACTGCAAAAATCAATACATTATAATAAAAAACCAATACATCATAGCACAAAAGTATTACAGTACAAAAATCAATACAAAAGTATTACAGTACAAAAACCAATACATCACAGCACGGGTCAGAAATTTATAAAAAATTAATATTTTACACTACAAAAATCAATACATCACAATACAAAAACTAATACATTATAGTATCAGGTCAGATGGTCTAACAAGCCATGACCCGTTAATCTGGCCTAACACAAGTATTTGCCATTATCAATGAAGTTTTATCTACAAAGTAAAACAACGGAAGTATAAAGTACTGGGTGTAAACAACAAAAGAGGTTTGCTGGTTACCAATATGGCTGATGTTATATGGTCATTTATTTGAATAATTTACTAGAGAAAAAACTCATCAATCAATTAATGATTTTTATTTCCCAACCATTATTCTTCTTCTCCTATTTTTTTTTAGCAGAATTGAACAATTGACCAGCAATCCTCCTTTTTTTTACCGGCATAATGTAACTTTTACAAAATTAATTTAATCACACCCCACAATTAAATAAGAACCAAAATTACAATTTAGCCGTCTAAGAACCGAAGTGCAGCAGGCAAACCAGTGTGGGAAAAGGAAGAATGTACAGTTTCCATTAATTCACTATTCATTTACATAAAAGGGGCTTCAGTAATCAAGCCAGAGTGTCATAAATCCAACATTTCCAACCTTTATAATTTGTTCTCCAACTTCAATTAAAAGCAAAATCATGAAGCAAAATTGTAGAAGCAAAAGCTGTACATTCCGCATGCTACTATGAGTCCCATGAGCTCTCGTCTCAATTATCTTGGGAAACTTATACGATCGTGATCAAATCTTGATATAGATCAGCAGTTGATCGATAAGCTGTACGCATGTGGCTGCCGAATTACAACTACAACTGAATCCTTTATGCTTCCCTTATGTGGCAAGGTTGGCTACCAAAAATAACAATATTGTTAATATGAGAAAGTGATTTATTTGTGTGTAAAAGTCTAACAACAAGCAGAACCAGAAATCTGAAGCACTCCTATCCCTACTTCTAGGGGTTCTGATTAAATTATGTCGATGCAAAAGTTGGCATTTTAAAACACTAATTATTTTATTTACTTTTTTTCCTACCCAAAAAATGATTTTTCCTTTTCCAAGTATTTCATCTCACGGTTGCCACTTACCACTCCAATGTGCCATTCATGACTTCTAAATTCTTTGAAAGTCTTAGCATCCATTTCCTGCAGTAATTAATAATTAAGGATTTAGAAAAACACGTAGTAGTATGAAGAGTTCAAATAGTACAAGAATGAAACTACTTGCCAATTAGTGACACAAGATATTTAAGAAGAAAAATAAAAGTCGTTCGAACTTACAATGCTGTAAATGGGAGGTACTGCTGTTTCCCTTTTAGAACTCAAAGTAGGCATGAGTGAGAAACGAGGCGCCAATTTTTGACACCTAAAAATCCATCTGTAATAAAACAAGACACCAATATATATCCTCGTTAAACTGCAAATGTCCAAAATTCATATTTTTATTTCATACCATAATCTGATTTCACTTACCCAATGTACAAGAAGATGAAAAATTGCGCCCACTCTCGAATCAACAATCGAATCCAATAACTTTCCAGTGAATTATCCATACTTATGAAAACCTGGTGAAAAGCAAAATACTCGATTACTTCATAAACCAAATCCATAATTACGCTCATTGTTTAATATGTTAATGTTCGTTCATACTGCGAGTTCTGAAACAGCCACAATATGCATTGCACCTTGAAATTTCCTGAACAAATCCAAAAAATTAGAACAAAAAATAAAATAAAAATAGTCAGACTTTGGTATGTGCTGGATTGTCTGCTCGTTGTTAAAGAGATTTTTCTTCAATATTGAGTAGATTTATTAAGAGACTTGGAAGATTAAGATTGCATACTTGAACATGATGTATTTGGTGTAAACGGCATCATGCATCGCGTGGACATCCTCGTCCTCTATGAAGCTCAATTGATCCCGTAAAACAGTCAGGTTTCGAGATATATGGTTGAATATTACATAGAATATGATGCAATAGTTGAGCACCAAGAGCACCTGTATAGAAAATAAATATATAAATAAATAGTTTTTGGTGTTTTCGGATATCAGCTCCGGCTCGAAAATATTAAATCAATTTTTTTAGCTATTGTTTGCAAACACTACCAACTTTTAACTCTCAACTAATTAATTAATCACTTATTCAAAAAACAAAAAACCATAGTACTGATTAAAAATAGGAAAAACTGACAGAGAAATACGGCACAGAAGCTCTGTAACCGACGAGGGTCATATAGAAGATAGACGCCTGAGCGGCCATTGTTCGACGCTCGGACAAGGAGAGGCGATGGCAGGTGATGCAATATCCATGCGAAATTAGAAAGAATGACACAAATGCAGATGTTTGGAATATTATTCCCATTATGTACACCCCGAAAGATATCCATAAAGAGCACAAATCCGAGTAAAAATACGAATACCTGCAAGATGAAAATTCAAAATCAGAACAGCTGAAAACACGTAACAATGATATTTATTTTAGAGTGTTACAGTAATCAATCAAAAGCGTACCAGAATAGGAAAGATAATGAAAGTTGCAGAGCTTTAATCCAGGGAACAAAGGCAAGCATCCATTGCAACTTATTTGGCTGCTCAAAGTAATTGGGATAAAAGGAAATTACATCAAAATAACAACAAAATCCATACGCAATTAATACGTACAAAATAAATAAAAATTAGTTCGATTACTTTATTTTTGTTAGTAAAATAATAAGGAGAATAGGAAAAAAGTTTTTTTTTTTTTTTTAATTCCATCTTTTCAACTCCATTACTAACCTCGGAAACAAGTCACATAAGAAAATAAGTGAGAATAAACATCTAAAATAATTAATAAGTATCATATTAACTAAAACATTAGAAAAAAATTGGGGATGGAATTAAATAACCTGAAAATGGCCGTTTTTGCAAGTGTTGAAGGTCCAAGCAATGGCGGAGAAAGCCCAAATGACCATGAAAATGAAGTAAAGTGGTGTTAGTGGCTTGTAGGAGTAGGAGCCATCTAAGCTGCCGTCAATGGCTCCGGAGGTTTCCATTTTCAACAGGAGTCTTTGAATTTTTATTTTATTTTATTTTAAATTTAAATTTAACGGAGAAATTTGAGAAGTAGTTTTTCAGTTTCAGAAAAAAGGGCAAGTAGAGAGGGAATGTTATGTTCTGTTTGTGCTCTTTATATATCTTTCTTTCCTTTGACTTATTCTACGGTTAGTCTAATCTAATTCAACATCGTAACCAAATCATTATTATAGGCCGCTTCAATACCAAATCTGCCCTCCATGCCATTCACATCAATTGATTCATGGACTATTTAGTCTAGTATTTTTTTTAAATTCAAATTTTGCTATTCAGAATTTTGGTGTATTTATAATTTTATAAATAATAAAATTTCTTATTTGATGTAAAACTTAGATTTCTTTACTTTTTATTGTAAATATAAATTATATGCATAAAAATTAGATGATAATATATTATTATATTGTATGTGATGTTAAATCATGTTTGAAAAATAAATGATGTTGTATAATAATATTGTATTTAGTAGTATTTAATTATTTAGTAGTAAGAAATTATGTGTTGAGTATTTGATTTTGAATTTTAGAATAAACAGTAATCCAAATTCAGAATACTGAATATTACGAATGTTAGGACCAACAAACCCTTAAGATGACAATTTTCGATACAATATGAATATATTTTAGTGTATTTCCATGAGTATAAATTCTATCTTTACGTTGTAATTCTCCATTTCATTTTGTGTAATCCTGTCTATTTGTATTTATTTAATTAACATTAAAGCATAAGCCTATAAAACTAGAGCATATTAAACAACAAAAATGGTAGATATTTTGCATAGGTTTATTTCTATATTCTCATTTACATGGATAAACAGGTCGACTTATCCCTAAAAGAAATAAAAGAAAAACTCTTTGTCATGAATGTCACCCCCATAAATATATGGATATGAGAGCAAGGGATAGGAATGGAAAAGTCGCCATATCTTTACCTCTCTTTAATTTAAAGTGAACTTAATACTAATATATAACTATACAAATATTAATCAATTCAAAGGCATTTAAAGAAAGAATGCAAAGCTCATGGGCCAGGTTTTAGAGGAAATGCAGTTGTTGCAATCAAGTGCATGATGTTGTCATGCTCATTCTTTGTCAACTCATCCATCACAAGATCATACGGTAACTATGTGCAACTTCATCTTACCAAAATTAGTGCTACTAATTAAATGGTGAATTAGTTAATTGGTTTGCCCCGAATCCCCCATTCAACATCAATCCCCGATTCAACACAAATTTTATCTAATGTTAGCATGGTATGTAGGCTAATGTGTAAAACTCGATGGTCTGCTCAATGCGCACTTAGTGATTGTGATTTTTATTTTTATTTTTATTTTAAATTAAAAAACCAAAAAGAAAAAGATTTGCATATTCAGATTTTTCTATGCCAACCAAACAAACTTTCCATGAAGGGGAAGATTTGAATCCGTCCAACTACTTACTAGTTTTAGGGCAACTGACGTTGACCTTAAAAGAACCAAAGAATATAAATTTGTTAAGATCATTATTAATTGTACTCGAACGACACATTAGGTGAACAAACTCATTTGCAGATTTGATTGTTCATCAATTCCACTGTCACATTAATAAAAAATGAAAGGAAAAAGAAGCTCAGGTCAATTGGGATGAGAGCACGTAGGGTCGAGTGCGGGTACGGCTATACTTGTACCCTATTCGAAATTAATTTACCCTACTTGTACCCTACTAGTACCCATTTTTTGTCATCGAGTAGAATATGAGTATGTATTTACCCGTTGGGTATCGGGTACCTATAGAGTAAACGAGTGCTCGAATATATTAATTTAATTAAAATAATTCGTAGTTTTTAATACCAACTCTAATTTAGTAATATAAATCATAGTTATCACACACACACACACTCATATATAGATATAACTATAATTTGGTTGACATATTTTATTCATTTAAGAATTTTTTATTTTAAATTATTTTAAGAGTCATTCAAAAATATTATTAGTGTCTCAAGCAACAACAATTCTCAATATATTATACTAAAATATTTTAAATAAGTTATAATTAGTTACGTGAATGTGAGGGAAATGCTCTCTTACTCTAATTATCAATTAAAGTAATCTCAAGATTTCTTACAGTAAATATGATGCATTGATATTGGTATTATATCGTTTATATTATAGTATAAATGTAATAAATAATATTATATAAAATATTTTTAGCATAATATGAAACATGATAGTAAGATATACATTTTATATTATTTGAACTAGATATAAATAAATAAGGTTAATATATTAAATAAAATAAGTGTGGTATAAATATATATAAAATTAACTATTATACATATTTTATTATTATATTTATATATTTATTTAAAGTACCAACGAATGTACTAACCTAGTAGGTAATGAGTACAAATTTTATATTCATACCCTATTCGTACCTTGCACTATAGATTTCGAGTATTACCCTCGCTCGACACGACATCTAATTTTTATATACCCTACCCTACACGAATCATCGGGTGCCCGACCCATCGGTTAAATTAACAACCCTAAAAGCACCTAATTCTAATTCTGTTCGACTTTCTCGTCCTTCTCAAATGGTAATAATAATTATCCAATAAAATAAAGGTATTCGATTCTATGTTCTCATAAATAGGATAAGATGGACTTTAAGTTTATAAGCCTACATTTTTGGATTAAATTGAACCCAACCCATTTAATTTTATTGGAATTGGCTATTGTTCTGTTCATTTAGGCGATGATTACATAAATCAAGCTCATTTAAAGCCCAAGCCAGCAAAGCCCAAAATACTCGCCAATTTACCCTATAGAACGATTCTCATTTTAGACATTTTGTTCTATAATCACATCAAATGTGTGGTGGACATGTATCCACGGTTCTAGTGGAGCTTGAAAAACTATCTATCTATCAGCCCAAAAGCAGTCTCATTTTGCTTTTTCTTCGAGAACTAAAATGCAACCGATTTCTTATCGGGAGTAGGGGTGAGAAAAAAAATCAAAAATTTGAAATAACCGATCAAATTGAACTGAAAATTTTGGTTCGTTCGATTTTATGTAAATTCGGTTCGGTTTGAAAATTCTAAAAAATCGGTTATTTCGGTTCGGTTCGATTTTACAAATAATCTCAGTTCGGTTTTAATATAATTAAAAAATAAAAAAAATATATTTTTTATATTATTTATTGTTATTTTTTATTAATTTGTTTCGGTTTGGTTCGATTAATTCGATTTTAAACATATTTTCGATTTAGTTCGATTTGCAATTTTATAAATATTTCGATTTTCGGTTTTTTCGCTTTTAGACATAATTTCGGTTTGGTTTGAAAATTTAGGCAAAATTCGGTTTCGATTATTTCGATTGGGGTCGTTTTTCGGCCGAACCGACCGAATGCTCGCCCCTAATCAGAAGAACGATGTAAAATTTTCTATTAATCTATTTACTTTTTCTTCGCCAATCATGTTGACCTTCTTATAGTATTCAGTTGTGACTATGTAAAACATACAACACCCGCGTGTTACATGTGAATATGTGATATAAAAATTAAAATTTATAAGACACTGATATTTCTATTGAAAAAACGTCGTGCATCTAACATGTAGTATATGTAATATTATTTTATTATTATTCTTTTCTTTTTTTTCCCTGCGTAAGATACTAATTTATTCGTATAGATATATAATATGTGTATCAATGCACTACATTGGAATTAGATAAAGATATTTAAAATATATTTAATATTTATTTTCATATGCGTAATTTATTATTATTATTATTATTTTATATTTTTTTGCTTCACTTTTTTTTTTGTGTAATATTAGTTTTTCATATATATTTTTAATGTTATTTTCAATTCATTATATTAGGATTAGATAAAAAAAAATAAGTTTATAATTTTTTATATTTATTTCCCTTTTGGAATAATTTTATATAGCTCGATTTTTTCTTATATAAAAATTTAAAATTATTTCAACTTTTATTGTAAGTACAAGTTAATTCAACTTACATAGATTTTTTCTAATTAGATATAACTGATTTGTACTTTTTTGTACACTTTTTTGTTACCTTTTTGTGTCGCATTCGCGTGGGTTTGCTTGTATTTACGGGTTTTAAGAGTCGTTTTGGCCTATTTTGTTAGTTTTAGTTTTTTTATAACTTTTGTGCGGTTTTTAGTAGTTTTTCGTACTTTTTTTTTTACCCTTTTTCGTATTTTTGGCCGTAGGATGACCAAGCGGGTCCCGCGCAAGTTTGGAGGCATCCCACTTGACTCAGATTGGAACGGACAAGCAAGGGATCACAGCACGAACGAGGAGCGACAGCCGACGGACGTTTAGAGCGGAAACGAGAAAATCGAGTCAGAGCAGCCGCACCAGTCGATCGACTTGCTTTCAGTCGATCGACTGCTCCTCAGTGAGTTTGGCCATCTTGGGCGAAGCAGTCGATCGACTGAGACGCAGTACAGCTCGTGATTTTGGTCCATTTTGACGATTTTGCCCCTGTATTTTTGTATAAATAAGACCATCTCTCTCCAACCTTATCCAACCCTTCTTTGGTGGGATTTGGGGCTTGCTCCATTTCCTCCAAGTATCTCCTTTACTCTTGCATAATAAACCCTAGTTTAAATCCTTAGTTAATGTAGTTTAGCTAGTTTAGTAGTAAGTGTAGTTAGGTTTAGGTGTTCTTAGCAAGTGTGGGAGAAGGTGACATATCCTTCACTTGTGGTTCTTGGTTGCTTTTGAAGGTTGTAATCTACATTTGAAGTTCTTGTTTGGTGTTTAATGCAATTGATAGTTTTCTTTCCCCTACCTTCTTGTGTTGTTATTGTTGATTAATTGTTCTTGTTGTTGTGTTTGATATTAGATTTAGTTTGTGTTGTTGTTTATTGCTTTTAATTTCTCTTGGTAATTTTCTAGCTTGTAGCTCCTGTTTTTCTTGTAAACTCCATTAATGCTCTTTTCAAGCTTTTTACCTCTTTTAGATAGACAAGCTTTTGGACTTTGAAAGATGCATGAACTTTTCCTCTTTGGTAATTTGTCTTGTTCTATATAAAAGCCTTTGACTTTTCTCAATTTCAAATGACTTGATTTTCCCTCCATGACCCTTTTTTTAATTGTAAGCTTTTCTTGATGCAACAAGTTTAGAAATTAGGGGTTTAGGGTTTAGGTTCGTTTATAACCATTAATCGGAGCTTGTCGAGAATTGAGATTGACGACCCCTACACTTGGTCGACAATCTGGGATTGACAACTCCGAATCGTGGATTAAGTGCTCGACGAAAATCGATTAATCGTGGAGACGAGCCGAACACCCTAAACCCTCATTTTCATTTTAATCCTTTTTAATTAAAGTTTCCTTTTAAACTCGAGTTTTAGCATAAAACTCAAACACAAATCAATGACTATTGCTTTCTTAGCAGTAGACTAGTGTAGTTTCGATTAACAAGAGATTGAGTAAAAACACCGACCGCCGATTATATCTATCCTCGAGAAACACGACTCGGAAAAACTTACTGCTCTACAATCGACTCCGTACTATTGCGGAGAAGATTTCTTAGAGTGCTAAGGAATCCTCGATCAAATTTTGGCGCCTTTGCCGGGGATAGATTAAGGCTAATGGTGTTTTTAATTATTTCTCTTGTTATCTTAGTTGTTAGTTAATTTAGATTTTTATTTTACCTTCATGCTCGTAATCCTTTGTTAAGTGTTGTGTTTGCAAGGTACTCATTCGGGGAGCCCGATGCCGCCCGCCTACACTCACGACGATCAAAGGATGCCTCCGCCGCTCGATTGATCCGGCCGAGGATGGCAAACTACCGAGCTAGTTTGCCATACAACGACCCTTATATCCAAACTCCCAATCATCCAAACCCTTACATCCAAACTACCGAGTATCCAAATCCGTACACCACTCACCCAAGCTATCGGGTTCCCTCGACTTACGATGACCCGTACGCTTCGATCGGTGAAGAATGGGCCCCCTCTTTTGATTATTCCGGCCCAAGCCCATTTTATTCTCCACCGATTTCATATCCCCATAACCCGAGCATGGATCCGTATGCACCGACTCGTGGTCTTTATGATCCGTATTTTGACGATCCATATGCTCAACTCGCTCTGCCTCCTTCTTACTCGAGCTTTGATTCGTATGCTCCACCCATTCTTGATTTGTATTCTTGGAGCTACGACTTTCATGATCTACCCACCTCGAGCTCGTATACTTCGAGCGATGACCCTTACGCCTCACTTTCTCAGGATTTGTCTATGCCCCAACTCCCTGACTTTGAGCCTCTCTCATCCGAGCTCGTGGAGGCGATTCGACAATTGGATGAATGCCTTGCTCGCATGGAGAATCAAGTAGAGAAAATTGCCAACGAAGTGGACGAGCTTAAAAGACCGTGTCTTAACGAGATGCCCATCTTCGATGTGGTGGGTCCCACCGTTGTTTTTGGCAATGCAACTTTTGACGGTCTTTTAAAAGAGGTGTGCACGGAGGTAGAGATAGAGGGTGAGGAGAATGAGTCAGAGATTAGCGTTACCCCTCTCGTGTTTTGTGAAGATGTTGAAGTGGAAAGTGAGGGGGAGTCGCCTTTGGGGATTCCAACGACACTTAGAATGTTGAATTCACTCGCTCTTGGTGAGAATGATGAAGTTGTGCCACTTCTGGAGGATGTGGAGTTGATTGAGACTCTTTTACCACCACCCGACGCCGTTTGTTTACTCGAACAAGTGGAGGTGGAAGAGGTAGTGGGGGATGTGTTGGATCCTACTCTCTCGTGCCCGACTACGACTACTTCTAAAGTCGAGAGAGAGGAGATGACAGTTGGGGAGACGAAGGAGTACGTCGACCCATTTTGGGACGATCACGTTTGGGTGGTCGACTACTCCCTCTTCCGACCCCCGAAGCAAGCCCGCTCTTTTGTTGCTTTGACCTACCGGCTTGCTCGACTTTCCCGCCTTGGTGATCTTTGTCACCCGGTGTGTCTACTCGAGAACACCAAGGCGTGGCACGATCGCCACCTCTTCTTGGATCCCGGATAGCGTCATTTGTATAAACCGTCGAGCTATAGACGTTAAAGTAGCGCTTATTGGGAGGCAACCCAATTTGTAAAAAAAAAAAAAAAAGAAGAAAAATAAAAAATGAAAAAGAAAATTAAAAAAAATAGAAAAAAAAACACTTTTTATTCGTATTTTGTTTTTGCAACCCCCCATTTGTTCATTTCTTGTAGGTTGCTTGTCTCGACTCCCGGAGAGGAATTATGCACGACCACATCACCACAAGCTCGGAGATAGGGGCGTTCTCTTTTCCCTACACTTTTTACCGCTTTATTTAGCTTAATTTGCAATGAGGACATTGCTAGGTTTTAAGTGTGGGGTGGTTAGGGTTCGTCTTTGGTTTTTAAATTGTTGCATGCTTTCTTGTGATAATTTGAGTAGCGTGTGTGTTATTTTTTTGCTTGGATCCTTGACGAAGTGACGCGGTTTTGATGATTTGGTTAGGGAGTTTAGATTTTCGATCGAATTTAGTGTACTTAGGTAATTTGACTTGTTGGGAACTTTGTTCGGCTTTAGCTTCGTGCTATCCTTGATCTCATATAGAACTAGTGCCTCAACTAGCCTCGTCGTCGAACACTCTCTATAGGATTTTGTTTTGTATTTTGGAGTCGTCAATTGCTCCATGTGCTCGATCGAAAACATTGTAAGTTGCTAGTAGCAATGAGTGGTCGGAGCCGTTGATTTCTCTTTGTATATATCTTGTATTTAAGTACCTTATTTCCTTGGGTACCAACAAAAAAAATAATAATAAAAAAAAGAAAGAAAAAAAATAAAATAAAAGAGAAGGAAAAAAAATAATGATGAATAAACAAGGATAAGTTATAAATCCTTTTAGTTATTAAGTAATAAAATGTGCAACTCTTGCACGTTTTCTCTTTCTCCTTCTTTTTAGATTTTGTTTGTTAAAGAGAGTTGTAGACGATTGGGGTTAGTAGGGAGCCGATTAATGGTTCGACAGTGGATAGACCTTAGCCGGGGCAAGGACGAGGGGACCGACATGGAGGGTTACCTAGTACTTTTAGGTTTCGGGAGTCGATCTAAACTTTCTTTGCCAAAACTTTTTTTGTCATCCTTTTAGCCGAGCTAACGAGCAATTTAGCATACAATGCCTCAAATTAGGTTTTTGTGCATTAGATTAGGATCAGCCAGGGGTATTTTTGTAATTCTATATTAGTATTGCTTGAGGACAAGCAATCATTCTAAGTGTGGGTTGGTTGATTTGTACTTTTTTGTACACTTTTTTGTTACCTTTTTGTGTCGCATTCGCGTGTGTTTTGCTTGTATTTACGAGTTTTGAGAGACGTTTTGGCCTATTTTGTTAGTTTTAAGTTTTTATAACTTTTGTGCGATTTTTAGTAGTTTTTTGTACTTTTTTACCCTTTTTCGTATTTTTGGCCGTAGGATGACCAAGCGGGTCCCGCGTAAGTTTGGAGGCATCCCACTCGACTTGGATTGGAACAGACAGGCAAGGGATCACAGCGCGAACGAGGAGCGACAGCAGGCGGACGTTTAGAGCGGAAATGAGAAAACCGAGTTAGAGCAGCCGCACCAGTCGATCGACTGGACCTCTCCAGATCGACTGCTCGGCAGTGAGTTTGGCAATTTTTGGCGAAGCAGTCGATCGACTGACCCTTAGTCGATCGACTGCTCCTCAGTCGATCGACTGAGACGCAGTCCATCTCGTGATTTTGGTCCATTGACAATTTTGCCCCTGCGTTTTTGTATAAATAAGACCAGTTCTCTCCAACTTTATCCAACCCTTCCTTGGTGGAATTTGGGTCTTGCTCCATTTCCTCCAAGCATTTCCTTTACTCTTGCATAATAAACCCTAGTTTAAATCCTTAGTTAATATAGTTTAGCTAGTTTAGTAGTTAGTGTAGTTAGTGTAGTTATGTTTAGGTGTTCTTTGCAAGTGTGGGAGAAGGTGACATATCTTTCACTTGTGGTTCTTGGTTGCTTTTGAAGGTAGTAATCTACATTTGAAGTTCTTGTTTGGTGTTTAATAAAATTGATAGTTTTCTTTCCCTTACCTTCTTGTGTTGTTATTGTTGATTAATTGTTCTTGTTGTTGTGTTGGATATTAGATTTAGTTTTTGTTGTTGTTCGTTGCTTTTAATTTCTCTTGGTAATTTTCTAGCTTGTAGCTCTTGTTTTTCTTGCAAACTCCATTAATGCTCTTTTCAAGCTTTTTACCTCTTTTAGATAGACAAGCTTTTGGACTTTGAAAGATGCATGAACTTTTCCTCTTTGGTAATTTGTCTTATTCTATTTAAAAGCCTTTGACTTTTCTCAATTTCAAATGACTTGGTTTTCCCTCCATGACCCTTTTTTTAAATGTAAGCTTTTCTTGATGTAACTAGTTTAGAAATTAGGGGTTTAGGGTTTAGGTTCGTTTAGAACCATTAATCAGAGCTTGTCGAGAATTGGGATTGACGACCCCTACACTTGGTCGACAATTTGCGATTGACAACTCCGAATCATGGATTAAGTGCTCGGCGAAAACCGATTAATCGTGGAGACGAACCGAACACCCTAAACCTTCATTTTCATATAAATCCTTTTTAACTAAAGTTTCCTTTTTAATTCAAGTTTTAACATAAAACTCAAACACAAATCAATGACTATTGCTTTCTTAGGAGTAGACCAGTGTAGTTTCGATTAACAAGAGATTGAGTAAAAACAACGACCGCCGATTATATCTATCCTCGAGAGACACGACTCGGGAAAACTTACCGTTCTACAATCGACTCCGTACTATTGCGAAGAAGATTTCTTAGAGTGCTAAGAAATCCTCGATCAATAACTTCTTTATATTTTTATATTAGAAGAATAAAAGTAAATCAAGTAACATGTAATAAAAGAAAATTATTGAATTAGGCAAGTATATTATTAGGAAAGTATTAGATTAAGTAAAATATAATAATAATAGAAAAGACTAAATTAGGTAACTATTAGGCTCGTATGACATCAAATCACCAGAATTATTTCCAAAGATAACAAAGCGTGGAAAGCAGACACATATGATAAGAGAATTTTGCATTAATATATAGAGGATATATATATAATTGATGTTTCCTAATCTTAGTGTACATAAATATAGAATATTTTGTTCAATGGTTGTGTACATATGGATGATTGCATATTGATATACCTATCAATACTTGTACATATTTATTGAAATTATATGAAATATATCATTAACCATTTTAAGAAGGGCAACACTCTTGTTAGGTCGAACTAATGGATCATTCGTTAGACCAGAATTTAATATCAATACATTATAATGCAAAAACCAATACATTATAATATAAAAAACTAATAAATCACAGTATAAATACATCACAGTACAAAAAACCAATACATCATAGCACGGGTCAGAAATTTATGAAAAACTAATGTTTTACAGTACAAAAACCAATATATCACAGTACAAAAATCAATACATTGTAGTATTGGGTTAGATGATCTAACGGATCATGACCCGTTAATCTGGCCTAGCACGAGTTCTTGCCCTCTAAGAACCATTAACTTATTGCATATAGGTATCAGTAAAGCTTAAGAATCATTATTTACTTGGGCCTTTGAAGGCCCAATGATCATAACTTCTATCAGATAAGCCCACATATTAGATCATGATAAAAAAAAATAAAAAAATAAAAAAATAAAAAAATAAATTACGAGGGGTCCAATCCCTCTATAAGACCATGGAAAATATTGAGGAGTTTCACTCCTTAAGTACATAGTTCCTCGGTCTCTCGATGTATTGGTATCAATATTTAATATCTATTTACAAGTGATTACCAACAAATTATGAGGGAGTATAATATCGAGCGAATACATCCCTTAGCATAATACGATATGAATTAAAAAAAAAAGAAAAAAAGGGATTTTTATGTCCCTTGTTAAATCACCAAGGAATTATAAAATATCTCGACGATTGACCGAGGGAATTTGAAATCATTTACTATTCAAGTATGATAATTCGCACGTATTTGTCATGATTTTTGTATATATTTTGTTAGTGTTTTAGTTAGATTTGTTGTTAGTTTTGGTATAAGTTGGATAGATTGAGCATATTTTCGTATTTATGTATCTCCAACTTATTTTACCGTATTTTATGTTATTTCAAGGATTTTGAATCGTTTCGGTATTAAGATGGATGAGTGTCGGCCCGCGAGTGGAGTTTCAACGAAATTGGGTCTCGATTTGATGTATTACCTCTGACACTGGGTATGTTGTCCACACTGGGTTACCCAATGTCAGCACACCAGATTGCCTGGCAGAAGACTCTATCCGGTAGGATTGCCTGACAAAAGACTCTATTCGGTCTATACGGTCGGATTGCCTGACAGAAGACTCTATTCGGTCGGATAGACCTGACATCCGGTCGGATGCTAGCTTTACAAACTCAAAATTTGAAGAGATTCTCAGTTACGAAAGGGGATTTGAAGGCTACAAAAAGCCAAGAACTCATCCACATTCAAAAATCATCATCATCCATTATCCCTCGTCCGGTTCGTGACAGACTGGGTCGAGAAGACATTCTCGAACCTCTTGGGGATGACAACCCATGAACGTTCTTGAATCTTTCTTCATCTTATCTTCCCACTTTTCAGATTTAAACTTTAGCTTTTCGGTTTTTGTAGATTATAGATCATTAATCGTTGCTCGGACGTTGGACGTATATTAGTGTTGATTCGTGCGATTCTTAGTTTGAACATTGGAAATTCCCATTTCCATTAGTAAGCTTTCGATTTTTCCCTTATTTTACTATTCCATTTCACGTTTCCCCTTGTTGGCTAGATCTTACGGGTCTAGTGATTAGAATCATTTAAAACCATTAATTGAGTTTGTTGGGTACTAAATCTACAAGTTGGGATTGACAAACCTATCTTGTAGGTAAGGTGTTCGATGAAATGCTCAAGTGGTCGTGGAGATGATTCTAGAGCACTAGACCCTTGTTTTCTTAAATATTTTCAAAACCTTAATTTCTTGGTTCTTCATTTAAATCAAAATAATGATTCCAAGTGTTTAGATTATGATTTTCCTTTTTATTCTTATTCGTGAAAACAAACACAAAAGGAACCTCCAATTAGTTTTCCTCGAGAGATTCGACTCGGTTTAACTTGATAACCTACAAGCGGACTCGTACTCTTGCGAGCGAACTCTTGAAGCTTGACAAACTTAAATAAAAATAGGTGCGGAAAGTTCGAATCAAAATTTTGGCGCCATTTCCGGGGAACAACACAAAGGTTTCAAAAATGTTTGTTCGTATTATTTTCTTCTCAAACCGTCTATTTTTATAATTGAAATTAGGATAAGTTTTGCCATTGGTAAGTTTGATTTGTTGTTGAGTATATGCAGGGGAGACGATCTACTCGACTCGAACTTGCACCGTTAATTGACAACATTCATCATTCCAATCCAACAAGGCTTAATCCAACAAGACCCAAGCCTGCTTCTATTCCTGAAAGCGATTCTTCCATCGCTACTGATTTTGTGTGTGACGAAATTCCTGAAGAAATGGAGAGAAGAGAAAATTCCGTTCATTCTGTGAACCCCGACAATGAGTTAGTCAATGCGCTTAATAATGAACTACCTATACCTCCCCGATGTCGAAATAGGGGAGAATTCAGGACTGAACCAGTTAATTGAAGGGGTCAAGTGCAACCTAGGTAGGGAGGCAATCATGAAGACATACACGATACATGCTCTGAAAGATCCCCCCAGATGTGGACGTGTGGATGAATGGCTTGATAATCAAGACATTGGTTACGACAGAAATAACTTTGATGAGAGAAATGAGTACGAGGAAGATTATGTTAGATCTAATTCCAGGGAGAGAATTCTAAGGCGCACTCGAGAGCCTCGGTAATGAGATTTGGCACGTCCACAAGTTGTATCGTACAATTCTGCTATTGTTTTGGGACGAACCGCCAAAGATGTTGAGATAAAACCGCACCAAATTAACCTGCTTCTGACTTTCCACGGGAACGCTCATGAAGACCCGTTGGTATTTTTGCGGGCATTTTATGATGAAGTCAGTAGACTCCCACCCATGGGACTTCGCCGCGAAGAGTTACAAATGATATGTTTCCCATACTGCATGAAGTACAAGGCTAAGTCTTGGCTTCTTTCTCTAGATCCAAGATCATTAACCGTCTAGGATATGATTATGAAGATTTTGTGAACCAATATTATTCAGCCCAAACAACGGGGCACCTTCGGAGGTAAATCGTGAATTTTGATCAACAAGAGGGAGAATTATTCCACGTGGCATGGGAACATTACATGACACTTCTGCAGGCTTGTCCTCACCACAACTATTCCCCTGAAATGGTTAATCAACTTTTCTTTAACGGATTGTCAACCACATACAAGGATCAAGTTGAGATAGCATCTGGCGAAGATTTTGGAGACTTGACGTCTGCTGACGCCAAGAGGGTATTGGAGAAAATGAGTGAGAAGTCTAGACAAACCAACTCTCGACCTCATAAATTAAAAGTAAATGAAGTCTGTGATCGAAAAGGATAGTGGCAAGAAGCTCGAGTTATTAGTCAAGGAAATACTTGATAGAGAGGTGGCGGCACTGAAGGCCAAGCGTGCTAGCCAAGAATCTTCAAAGAAAACCATTGAAATGTGTGCTCGATATGAAGCACCGGGACATTTGGCGAATGTATGCTCAGAAACGTTCAATAAAGCGGAATAGGAAAAAGTTAACGCCGTTCAGAACTATCAGCACCAATCACCAAACACCAGGAAGAAATACACAAAACCATATAATCAATATCAGATGTGGCGTGATCATCAAAATTTCAAGTGGGGTCCCGATAGCCCGAGTTATGTGCGGATGTCGCCACAGACCGACCTACATTACTTACCATCCCCTCCACCAAACAAATATCCACCGACGGGGCCGACACCTACTCCATCACAACCGAATGATCATCTATTATTATGGCAGCAAAACAAAGTCATAGAGATGATTCGAAACCGGGATAGACTTACACAAATGACCGCGTAATTTGAAGACGGGGACCACTCAGGCATGTAGAACGTCCTCATAAACCAATCGTACACCTCCTCCCACTTTCTTAAGGAGTCGGGATCCAAATAGTTAAACCATTGTCTTCCTTGATCCCTTAGTGTAGAACGACTGAGTCACATTCTACTTGATCCCTTGTAAGGCCAAGACGAGGGAAAGCCCGGGTGATGGCCTCGTACTATCGGATGAACTTCGTCGGATCCTCGCTCGGAAGCCCATGAAAAAAATGGTATTTGATTATGTAGAAAGTGCCAAGATCATAATCCCACATGACAGGGCTATATGGAATGACCCGTCGAGATGTACGATAAACAGACGGGTTGCCATGTGCTTGATAGACTCGATAGTTCGACATTCTCCCCTTTTTCTTAATTTATATATATTAATTTTGGGTCGTTGAATCTCAGGACTCAAGAGATGTACCTTGTATACACAACACTCAACGCACAAAATTAAATGTACCGGTGGAAAATAATAAAAACGAACGAAAATAAAAATCACAAACAAACACGAAACACAAACAAAACAAATAAAATTACGAACAAAGATCACGAAAAGCAAACACAAAAATCACAACCTTTAGTTTTCCCCGGCAACGGCGCCACAATATTGATTCAAGCTTTTGTGTACCTACTTTATAAATATTTGTCAAACGTTTAAAAGATTGCTTGCAAGGGTACGAGATAAGTTGGTAAGCTAAACTGAGTCGATTCTCAAGGAACAACCAATCGGAATCTCAAATGGTCATTTGATTACAAGTAACACATGAAAATGTATAATTGGGGGGTGTTTGTCTGTTTTATAACTAAAAATTTGAAAAACAATATTAAATAATTCGAACTATTTAATTAACTAGAAATCGAAAAGCATAATCAACTAAGAGCAATGAACTAGGTTAAACTAAAAGCAATATAAGCATGAACTTAATAAATGAACGCAATTAAAAAGCATGAAAAAGATACAATTGTTAAGCGAATAGAAATAGCATGAACAAATTTAAACAACCTATACGAAGCATGAACATAACTACTAAGCATGAAATTAAGTAACTAGCATGAATCCAAAGTTCTCAGCATGAAATTAATCAATGAAATTGAAGTAATAACGATCACGAATTATATCATCAAAGTATCCAAGTCTCAACATCAGCAATCCAAAATCCAAATAATAGCAATTATCTAAAACATCAATGGAGTAAAATAGCTTATATGAAATTAAGTCTCCAATAGCCAAGCATGAATTAAGTAAATGAAAAATTATGAACTTAATTATCCAAGAAATCAAAGGTATCAAACATGAAATAACTCAAGATCCGAAAATAAGAATAATAATCTAAAAGCATAAAGTAATGAAAATTAAACTAGAAAACGCTTAAAATCTTAGAGTACTTATTTTAACTAAGAAGTGCAGTAAATTCTCCAGCTATGCCGGAGAGAAAAGGTAGATCTTGGCCGAAGAACAAGTCGCGTGCTAACGAACGGAGCTTGGGACTTGCGATTCTTGTATCTTCGATTTTGATCTTCTAGATATGTATCGGGCAATGGAAACGAGCCTCCTCTATGTCTAAGAACCCTAAGAATATGTGTGGTGTGTCCCAAGACAGATTAGAAAGGGGGTATTTATAGTTCTCTCAAGTTTTGGAGCACAAGTTAGGTTTAAAGATCAAATCTGGGCCCGATAACGGTGAGCTTAGAGGTAAGGGTTACTGCTAACTCTACCGTTAAGTTCTCGCTGAATGTTTCTGTCCTTCCTTAGCAGTTGTGGTAGCGGTCAGGGGACCGCTAAGCTTGCCGCTAAACTCTACAGTCTCTCCCTAATGGTGGTACTAGCGGTCGGGTTACCGCTAAGGTTACCGTTAACTTGGTCTGGGAGCTTGCTCTCCTCCTTAGCGGTTGGAATAACGGTTGGGTAACCGCTAATTCCACCGCTAACTCTTCCTGGATTTTTCTGTCGCCCCTTAACGGCTGTACTAGCGGTATTAAGACCACTAGGGTTTAGTGGTACTGGTAGCAGTAAGAGTTACCGCTAACCTTACCGTTAAGTGGTAAAAATCACTACTTCTTCGCCGGATAGCTCGTTCTCGTCTCTCGATAGTCAAACTCCATCTATTAAGTGCTGAGATCCTCTTGTTACTTAGATATATGGGAAAAAACAGAGAATAATCACCCATTTGCATCAATAACTATCAAAATGCGCTAAAATATGCTGGAGATACGAAAATACGAAAATAAGCTCAATCTATCCAACTTATACCAAAATTAACAATAAAAACTAACTTAATACTAATAAAAATAAGGACAAATTCATGTTAATCAACTACCCCACACTTTATTGGTTTGTTCGTCCTCGAATAAACGATAATTTTAAAGAATAACAAGTATGAAGATAAGTTCAAACATGTGCTACATAGATAATTTTGAAAATATAGATAATTGTAACGCAAACTCAAATGATAGACCATCATTACATTGTCTCTCCTAAAACAAAATCATCCTCTCAAAGGGTAATATATAGTGTACGCTTAAAAGCACTCGAGAACTTTTATGGGGACGTGTTTACACTCAATTCATCCAAATACATGCACAGTAAATAAGAACTGAAAATCAAAAACTTCTCCATTGCGTTTAAGTGTGTAACCAGCAAAGAATTGGAAAAGGTCTTTAATGGGTTGTAATGTAGGCTCTTTGGACGGGTATGGAATATATAAGTTGTGTGGCTAACTCACGATCTAGCATGATCAATAACTCACCAAACTACTCTAATCACGAAGCAATACGCTTCACCTCATTCAAACGAAACCTCACTTAACTCTCATAATGTAGCCTTTATACCTAGGCTATTCCTCAACTCGTAACCCAAAACCGACTTCTGAATAAACCACTTAAACAATTTAGAATCTTGTGTTACACTTCTTCTTTCAAACACAACTCTTGCCTCTTCAACATTAGGCGTTCATAAGAAAATAAACAACAAAACACAAGCCTTTATAAGCATATGCAACAACTCAACAAGATTCACCATCCTCTTTATTCTTTTTTTTCTTTGTTTTTGAAGGATGGTAATCCATAACACTATTACAACGTTTTGATAAATCCCTGATAATTCCAAAACACAAATAACCAACAAAAAATAACTAACTCTTACACCACGCTATTAATGATGCAGGAGTGAACTCATAAACACTCATGGCTATAAGTAATGGATAATTGGCTATGAGGGGATCATTCAGAATTTATAATGGCTGATGTATATGGATATGACCGAAATAAGGTTTTTTTTGTGCCTAATCGTCATATTCAAAGTCAACTACACACAGCGATTTCAAAGAGATCTCAAAAACGAACTCACTCAAGTACATGCAAAGATGATAAACACTCAGCACTAGTACAAAAACATCTTTCTAGAACAGACATTCTAGAACGGTTGTTTCGGCTACCTTCTAGAATGTCTGTTCGGAGGCATTCTCGTAATTAAAGATGTATTCCTAGAATGGATTTACAAATGTACCTTTTGGAAAATTAGAGACTGACAAAATTTAGAAGGTATATTTCATATCCGTTCTAGTATGTTTCGTATCTATAAGGTATATTTACACCCGTTCTAAATAATTACTTTTCAGAACGTATATTTTAAGTACCTTCTGATATATTTAATTATTTAGAACGTATATTGTAAAATACCATATGGTAAAATAAACTTTTCAGAACGTATTATTATTTATACTTTCTAGATATTAACCAATTTAATTAAATTATTAAAAATTTATGATTGTTCTCATATATTGTAAAATACCATATGGTAAAATATATGAATCTTCCAACTGCAGAAGCTTGGGCCAGACAAAGCTTACGTCAGTGAAGTTTTTGTTCTCTCCATTTTTCTGTCTTTCGTCTTGGTGAGTTTTTGCCTTTTGGTTTTTTAATACCAAAAATAAAATAAAATTCACTCGAAGTACAATATTCTAAGTGTTTGTGATGATGCACGCAGTGGACTTTCCATTCATTTTTAGGAGCAAAAAGATCACTTTGAGCAGTCGATGAAGTACGTTCGCAGGAATTTTGAATTTGAAATTATGTAATGTTGATAGTTGACAGTATTTATTATTGAGTTTTGGTGTATTATTTGGTGATATAATTAATATATTCATAATATTTATTATTATTGATTTTGGTGTATTCCTGCTTTCATTTTATTTTTTTTTATTTTTTTAGAACTTTCTAGAAGGTAGTTTTTCTACACCCGTTCTAGAAAGTAGATTTTAGAACAGATTTTTAAAATTTGTTCTAGAAAGTAGACTTTTCAGAACGTATTTTTTAAAATCCGTTCTTGAAAATGAACTTTTCAGAACAGATTTCTTAAAATACGTTATAGAAAATGGACTTTCCAGAACGTATTTTTTAGATCCGTTCTAGAAAATGGACTTTCCAGAACGGATTTCTTAAAACCCATTCTAGAAAATTGACTTTTCATAACGATTTTCTTGAAACCCGGACTTTCCAGAAGGTATTTTTTAAAATTTGTTCTGGAAAATGGACTTTTCAGAACGTAATTTTTAAAATCCGTTCTAAAAAGTTGTTCCTAGGACCGGAAAGATGACTTTTTAGAACGGGTATAAAACGTTTTAGAACGGATATGATAACCGTTCTAGAATTTTTGACATTGTAGAATGGATAAAAAATAACCGTTCTAGAAAGTCAGACTTTCTAGAACAGCTGTATCTAGAACACAGCAGAGTACCATCTGGATTGTCTGTTTTATCCGTTCTAGAATGTCTCTGCTGCACTAGTGCAGGTTACTCACAGGCTTTTGCATGAAAAAGGTTTTGAATTGACGTTGCTTTTTGGGTTTTGCGAAATCATTTGCATCCAAGTACCATTTTACAATATATAAATAAAATTTTTTGAAAAATTATGCACTTATACACGCTTAAAGACAAAAACCTCAAATAACACGTAGTCAACTTCGACAGGCAATTCAGACAAACACATTCAAGCGTGAAAATAGGAATCAATCACGAGATGTTACTAATTATTACAGGCCATAAACTCAAATTCGCACAATTAAAAAAAAAATAGATTACCCTCGACTACCCTCCCCTCTCTGAAAATTCGGCAATCTTCGGATTGCCATAAATACATATAAAAACAAAAGTAGGAAAGGAGTGAAAAACATCCCTGAACACCAAAATAGTTGAGGCGCTTAACGTTTAAGTCGTGCAATTGACCATCGTCTTGATTTTCGTGATTTGAATTGTCCTGATTAAAAACTACGAGAAACAAAACAGACTAACAAAGAAAACAAATTACAAATTAACTAACATTTTTGGGTTTTTCGATTTTCAGTTTTTTAATAAAAAGGAAAACATAAAGTATAAAAGATACCAATGTCGACATCCACCAAAACCGCTCAATTGCCCGGTGGCAAATGATCAAACGGTCCCTGGTAGGGAACAATATCTATTATTACTCTTGCTTCCATCGGTAGTCTCAAATCTGTCCCTTCCCCCACTCTCTATTGGCTCATTTCCCATGGAGTTGGGAGGCGGAGCAGGCGGCCATCTACCCATGAATTGGGCAAAGTTGGCCGTCAAGGCCATCAATATCTTCCGGTTTGTCTCGCTCGCCTCTCTCGCCCCACGAGCCTCCTCATGCGCCGAACGAGCCTCTTTGAAGGCGAAGCGCGCATCCTCTCTCACTGAGCAAACATCATACTCAATGCTAAACAGCCGGTCGTAGGCATCGAACTCGGCCGATCAAAGTGTGATGATCCGCCCGCCATCCCATAAATGGACCCAACATGGGTCCCAGCATGAGTACCGGTGTACCCTCCATGCTCCTCTTGCTCAGCTTGGCTCTCATCATCAGCCTCGTCATCATCGTCATCCTTGTCCCTATCTCCATACGTCCACAGCGTAGTCACTAGTATCTTAACCCCTCTCGCCTTACTAGGAACTCGCACCATCCTCGTCACTAGTGCCAGCGACTGTGGAATATGTTCGATATCGTCGCTCCTCGGCGAATATCCGCACATAGTAGATAGGCAGGTGATGAAGGTTCCGTGAGACATAGGAACATACCTATCATCGATAATCTTTTTCACGTACTTCAAACTTTGAACCATCAGAGGATAGATTTGAACTGGTTTTCCCCTCACCATGCACCACAGTGCATACATCTCATCCCTATTTATCAAGGTTGGCTCCTCCTTGCCAAGTACACAGAGCGACTGAAAATGGTAAGCTGTGTATAGAGCGTTGTCTTGAACTAAAGTGAGGGGATACTTCTGGTTCCTCCCCTCGACTCCCAGAAGCTTGATTTCTTCCTAGAATTGGTGCTATTTATACTCGGAGTCACGCCCACATAGAGTCATCCTGCCGTCAATGTCAAAATAAGACTCGATCGCGATGGTAGTGAAATTACGCTCCTTCCCTCCAAATCGGCACGTCATCGAGTAGTCGACCATTATCTCAAACGACGTGTGAAACTCGAGCATCAGCTGCTCATAGGTCGAGGCTCGTATCCTAGCCCACTGAACACAGTTGAGGGCCTTGATGTAACCCACGAACTTCTCGAAAAATGGGTTGCCATCTGCAGCTTGGGCGAGCCAGTAGTTGATATTGATGATCATCGGATTGATGATGATCCGACTCAGCAATGGATTTTAAAGCTCGACCTCATCGTCGTACACTTTGAATTTGGCCTTCAATGCCTTCTCCATACTTTTCCCTTTTCTATTTGATGACGACGACATTATGTTAGAAAGTAGTTTCTAATGGACGGTATGCGGCTCCTAAATGGTCAGAACACGGCCTCGAACGGTACCTCGATACTGTCCAAAAATCTTCCGGGCAGAATACTTAGCGGTAAGGGCTAGCGGTAGCCTTGACCGTTACCTCTGACCGCTAGGTGTTAGCAAATATCATCTAGCGGTAGCTGTAACCGCTAAACCGTCTATCGAACACTTGGCGTGCAGAAAACTCGCCGGTGTTTCACCCCAAAAATTCAATCCAGATTCTAAATCTAAACCTGCATATCCCAACCAGATAATGTAATTGAGTTTCAAGTTGAGCTACCCTTACTCCAAATCGCCGAAAAGTTGATTTGTTATGCGCTTGTGCTTTTTGACAAAAAAACCTTCCAGAATCTACCCCAAATTTGCCGGAATGCGGCGATGATATCCTCGTTCACTTGTGGAAAAACTGATTGGTTGGGGCTGTAGCGGTGGAAATTTGATAGGTAGCGATTTTCTGGGTGGATAGCGGTGGGAAAGAAAAGTAAACAAAACCCTTCAACTTTTGACTTTTATAATTCCTGTTTTTGGCCGCGCTTGTAACGCGTTAGCGGTAACCCTAATGGTTAAGGTAACTGCTATTCTCGCCGCTAAGAATTTTTGGTGTAGTTAACGGAAACGGCTACCGCTAAGCAACCGTTATGTAAACTGCACATCTCACGAAGAAAATAAAAAATGTTCGATCATATAAATAGAGCATTGAATCGCATGAACTAAGAATATTATTAATATCCCCTCGTGAGAATTGAACATCGAATTGAAATAAAAATAGAAATAAAAATAAAATAAACTAGATAAAATAGGATAGAAATCCTATGACTCGACAATAATGAAAATAGAAATTTAAATTGCTGACTAAGACCAGCTGTTCTAAATACATCATATGGGTTTAAAACTAGTTAGGTCCATAAACTATATCCTTGAGCTCGTCGATCCTCGCGTTAGCTTCGTCTAGACATTCCTTCCAATATTCTATGTTCCAAAGGTGTGTTGCTTCGCTCTGTTCATAATTTCAAATTTCAAGCTCCAACTCACCAATCCTGTCTTGAAGCATGTGTTTCTCTCCTCGAATTTCGTAGTTTTCCAACAGGATTTTGGTAGCGCGGTTTGATTCCTCAGCAAGTTCGACCTTTGCTTCTCTCAGGTGTTCCTCCAAAGTGGCTATTTCGTACGCAAGAGACGCTTTGTTCCAAAGGAAGTTGGTATTCTGAGTCGTTAGTTTCTCAATCTCTTCTCTAACTTTGGCAAGTTGATTTTGCAACTCTCGTCCTCCTTGTGTTCCTCCCGTTGAATCCACCCGCGCTCGTGGTGGGCAGCATTTTGTTGGTTTCATTTCATGGTGCCGAGGGTAAGGATATAAATTAGTTTAGGGATATTGGTGGGACGATGTCTTAAGGCTTGAAAGATTTGTGAATTATGAAGTCCTTAAGGGGGGTTTATATAGGTATTATTGGCTTTGAAAAATAGGAGTCCTATATGCTCTCCAAATCTAATTAAGGTAGGATATATTAAAACCTACCTAGTTAACAAAAAACTCTCCAAAGGTAAAAGATCTAGACTTTTAATCAGCTAAAATTCATCCCCAAAATTACCAAAAATAAAACATACCTTGTCGGAATAATTTCCAAAATTTCGCGCTCCAA
>BMAC01000217.1:1237777-1266296 GCA_014905375.1 Phtheirospermum japonicum
GGCCTTTGAAAAATAGGAGTCCTATATGCCTCTCCAAATCTAATTAAGGTAGGATATATTAAAACTTACCTAGTTAACATAAAACTCTCCAAAGGTAAAAGATCTAGACTTTTAATCAGCCAAAATTCATCTCAAAATTTACCAAAAATAAAACATACCTTGTCGGAATAATTTCCAAAAATTTGCAGCTCCAAAATCCTCAAAATCCGCGGATCAGTTACCGCTAACGGTAACTTAGAAGTAAGGGTAACCTCTAGGCCACTGTTAAGTCCTTCTGAAGTAGTTAGCGGTGGCGCTAACGGTTGGCCACCGCTACCTTGCCCGTTAAAACCTTATGTCTCTAGCTAGCAGTGGCCTTAGCGGTAATCGTCACCGCTAGGTCCACCGTTAAACCCTTCTGATACTTTTAGCGGTTAGTTTAGTGGTTGATTCTCATCGTTAACGCCTTGGCGAGATGCTAACGGTAAGGTTAGCGGAAGTGGTTACTGCTAGACAACCGCTAAGTCTCCAAATTTGGTGAATTCTTCAACTATTCTGCACATCAACAAACGCTTAAACATACCCCAGCAATTGACAAAAATTATTCAGCAATGAAATGAACGAAAAAAATTAAAGAAAATCTGAAAGAAAGAAAAATATTACAAACGATTGGGTTGCCTCCTAAGAAGCGCATCTTATAATGTCGCTTGCTCAACGAGAACTCTAGCAATCAATTTTCAGCTGGAGGTGGATTCACAAACTTCACCACCTCATGATCTTGGATTGTCGTCATCCCATCATGATACAACTTCACTCTGTGTCCATTGACTTGAAATGTTGAATCCTTCTTCTCATCGTACAGAGTGACCGCTCCAAAATTGTTGATTTCTTTGATCACAAACGGCCCACTCCATCTTGACTTAAGCTTACCTGGAAACAACTTTAATCGAAAATTATAGAGTAGAGTTAACTTACCAACCTCCAATTATTTATCAACAACTTTACGATCGTGAAGTATCTTCATCATCTTCTTTTGCCTCCATGCGTCATCGTATGACTCGTTTCTGATCTCTTCAAGCTCGGTCAACTCTAACTTCATATACTCGCCTGCTTCATCATAATTCATGTTCAGCTTGCGAATGGCCCAACTTGCTCTATGATCTAGCTCTATCGGCAAATGACACGCCTTTCCATAGACAAGCCGGAAAGGGCTCATACCAAGCACTGTCTTATAAGCTGTTCTATAGGCCCACAATGCATCAATAAGCTTCGCTGCCCAATCCTTTTGATTTGGTCCAACCGTCTTCTCGAGGATAGCCTTTAGCTGGTGATTACTCGGTTCGACTTGTCCAGAAGTTTGAGGGTGGTACGGGGTATCTACCTTGTGCCGAACTCCATATTTAGCCATAAACCTCTCAAAGGCTCGGTTGGAGAAATGACTCCCACCATCGCTTATGATTGTCTTCGGAATTCCAAAACTACTGAAGATATTCTCTTGTAAAAATTTAAGCACAATCTTAGTGTTTGCCTTGCGCTCGGGAATCGCCTCCACCCATTTGGATATGTAATTGACTCCTACAAGTATATACTTGAAGTCGCTGCTTTTGGAAAAAGGTCCCATGAAATCTATCCCCCATACACCAAAAATCTCCACCACTTGGTTAGGCACTAGTGGCATCTCGTCTCGCTTACCTATGTTATCGGTTCATTGGCAGTTGTCGCACATCTTGCAGTACTCATACGCGTTAGCAAATAAACTTGGCCAATAGAAGATCTAGACTTTTAATCAGCTAAAATTCATCCCCAAAATTACCAAAAATAAAACATACCTTGTCGGAATAATTTCCAAAATTTCGCGCTCCAAAATCCTCAAGAGTCCGTGGATCAATTACTGCTAACGGTAACTTAGAAGTAAGGGTAACCTCTAGGCCACTGTTAAGTCCTTCTGAAGTAGTTAGCGGTGGCGCTAACGGTTGGCCACCGCTACCTTGCCCGTTAAAACCTTATGTCTCTAGCTAGCAGTGGCCTTAGCGGTAATCGTCACCGCTAGGTCCACCGTTAAAYCCTTCTGATACTKTTAGCGGTTAGTTTAGTGGTTGATTCTCATCGTTAACGCCTTGGCGAGATGCTAACGGTAAGGTTAGCGGAAGTGGTTACTGCTAGACAACCGCTAAGTCTCCAAATTTGGTGAATTCTTCAACTATTCTGCACATCAACAAACGCTTAAACATACCCCAGCAATTGACAAAAATTATTCAGCAATGAAATGAACGAAAAAAATTAAAGAAAATYTGAAAGAAWGAAAAATATTACAAACGATTGGGTTGCCTCCTAAGAAGCGCATCTTATAATGTCGCTTGCTCAACGAGAACTCTAGCAATCAATTTTCAGCTGGAGGTGGATTCACAAACTTCACCACCTCATGATCTTGGATTGTCGTCATCCCATCATGATACAACTTCACTCTGTGTCCATTGACTTGAAATGTTGAATCCTTCTTCTCATCGTACAGAGTGACCGCTCCAAAATTGTTGATTTCTTTGATCACAAACGGCCCACTCCATCTTGACTTAAGCTTACCTGGAAACAACTTTAATCGAAAATTATAGAGTAGAGTTAACTTACCAACCTCCAATTATTTATCAACAACTTTACGATCGTGAAGTATCTTCATCATCTTCTTTTGCCTCCATGCGTCATCGTATGACTCGTTTCTGATCTCTTCAAGCTCGGTCAACTCTAACTTCATATACTCGCCTGCTTCATCATAATTCATGTTCAGCTTGCGAATGGCCCAACTTGCTCTATGATCTAGCTCTATCGGCAAATGACACGCCTTTCCATAGACAAGCCGGAAAGGGCTCATACCAAGCACTGTCTTATAAGCTGTTCTATAGGCCCACAATGCATCAATAAGCTTCGCTGCCCAATCCTTTTGATTTRGTCCAACCGTCTTCTCGAGGATAGCCTTTAGCTGGTGATTACTCGGTTCGACTTGTCCAGAAGTTTGAGGGTGGTACGGGGTATCTACCTTGTGCCGAACTCCATATTTAGCCATAAACCTCTCAAAGGCTCGGTTGGAGAAATGACTCCCACCATCGCTTATGATTGTCTTCGGAATTCCAAAACTACTGAAGATATTCTCTTGTAAAAATTTAAGCACAATCTTAGTGTTTGCCTTGCGCTCGGGAATCGCCTCCACCCATTTGGATATGTAATTGACTCCTACAAGTATATACTTGAAGTCGCTGCTTTTGGAAAAAGGTCCCATGAAATCTATCCCCCATACACCAAAAATCTCCACCACTTGGTTAGGCACTAGTGGCATCTCGTCTCGCTTACCTATGTTATCGGTTCATTGGCAGTTGTCGCACATCTTGCAGTACTCATACGCGTTAGCAAATAAACTTGGCCAATAGAATCCGGCTTGCAGTACCTTAAATGCTTTCTTTTGAGCTCTGAAATGCCCTCTAAGACCGTGACAAAAATGCAGTATACTTACCATTTCATCGTTAGGAACGCATCTTCTGCTTAGTCTATCCTTGCAGCGTTTGAACATATAAGGATTGTCCCAAAAGTAATCCTTACATTTATGCAAAAATCTCTTCCTTTCTTGGTAGTATAGGTGGTTAGGTACAATATCACAAGCGAGATAATTTATTATGTCTGCATACCAAGGGGTAATCAAATATTCAAGAGCATAAGCATTTTCATAAGGGAACAAGTCATCAATCATGATATGTTCACTCGCAATATTATCAACTACCATCCTAGACAAGTGATCAGCCACGACGTTTTCGCAAACACACCTATCTTTTATCTCTACATCAAGTTCTTGTAACAATAAAATCCATCTAATCAGACGTGGTTTGCTTTGAGGTTTAGAAAATAAGTGACGCAACGCAGCATGATCCGTATGTACAATTACTTTTGCTCCCACTATATACGACCTAAATTTATCAAGCAAAAATACAACTGCTAGAAATTCTTTTTCAGTCGTGGTGTAGTTACGCTGGGCATCATTTAACATGTAACTTGCATAATAAATAACCTTAAGTAACTTATCCACACGTTGCCCCAAAATGGACCCTACAACTTCATTGGACGCATCACATACAATTTTGAATGGTAAGGTCCAGTCGGGGACAACAACAATGGGTGCTAATGTAAGTTTTTCTTTAAGTTCATTAAATGCATTCATGCAAGCTTCACCAAACACAAAAGGAGTATCTGGAGTTAACAGTTTACACAGTGGATGGGTAATTTTTGAAAAATCTTTTATGAAACGCCTATAAAACCCGCATGGCCAAGAAAACTCCATACACCCTTGACATCACGAGGAGGAGCAAGAGTTTCAATAATATCAATTTTAGCTTTATCAACTTCCAACCCCTTTCTAGAAAAAACATGACCTAAAACAGTACCGCTCTTTACCATAAAATTGGATTTCTCCCAACTCAATCTAAGACTCTTCTCAATGCAACGTTCTAACATCTTAGATAAGTAAGATCAGTTTTCAAAATATGAACCAAAAGTTGAAAAATCATCCATGAACACCTCGAGAAAATCATCAATGAAATTAGTGAAAATTGAAAGCATGCACCTTTGAAATATTGCTGGAGCGTTACACAAACTGAAGGGCATTCTACGAAAGGCAAACGTGCCGAAGGGTCACGTGAATGTTGTCTTGCTTTGATCCTCTGGAGCAATAGTGACTTTTTAGTAGCCTGAAAGGCCATTCAAGAAATAATAGAATTCGTGCCCAGCAAGCTTGTCGATAAGTTGGTTGATGAACGACAAAGGAAAGTGGTCTTTTTGAGTGTTTGCATTCAAATTTCTATAATCGATACACATACACCATCCAGTCATTAGTCACGTAGGGACTATCTCGCCTTTTTCATTTTGGGTTATGGTGATGCCTCCTTTCTTTGAAACCACATGGATCGGACTCACACATTTACTGTCGGAGATAGCGAAAATAATCCCTTTATATTTTAGCTTGAAAATTTCCTTCTTGACCACTTCATAAAGCGTTGGCATCAGTCGTCATTGGCCGTCTCTCACCGGCCTCACATCAGGATTGAGCTCAATTCGGTGCATACAAGTAATGAGACTTATCCCCTTGATGCCGTTGATGCTCCATCCTATGTCCTCTTTTACTTACTTAAAATAAAAATCAGCTCTCTTTCCTCATGTTCCGTCAATGTTGAATATATGATGACGAGTTTCGTTTCGTTGGGCTCGAGGAAAATGTAATTCAAATGACTTAGTAGTGGTTTCAACTCCACCTTTGGCTTGAGCTCGGGTACGTTAGTCATTTCGCACAATTCTTCATCAAACTCTTCAAATCCATCTAAAATTTAACCCAATTTGATTCCCAGAACCTTGGCTATCTCCTCCCCACTAAGAAATTCTGCGTCGTCCTCGACGTGTAAATCGTCTAAAATAGTGATTCCTTTAAGTTCATGGACACAAGACGCAATCAGATCAATGAAAGAGCAATCATCTTACATGAATGAAGAGGGAGTACTATGAATGTCTCTAAACGAGAATGTCACTGATTTGCCCAAAACTGACAAGGTCATCCTCCCTTTATGCACATCTATCAACGTATGGGAAGTAGACATAAATGGCCTGCCTAGCAAAATCGTGTGCTCCTTGCCTTCACTTGGAACTTCACCAACATCAAGAATAACAAAGTCGACAGGAATCACAAGCTCACCGACTTGTACTAATACATCTTCAACAATACCGAGAGGCTGCCTGATCAATCGATTCGCCAATTGCAGCCGCATTGTAGTTGGCTTCATTGTCCTCAGATCAAAATCTTTGTAAAGAGAGTAAGGCATCAAGTTGATGCCGGCACCAAGGTCAAGCATTCCTCGAGCAGTTTGCCCATTCCTGAGCAAAATAGTGATACAAAAGCTTCCGGACTCTCCTTCTTTTGGAGGTAACAGTTTCTTGCATATGGAACTTACCTCCCTTGTCAACTCCATGTGCTGGTTCATTGCCAGACATTGCTCTCTTGAAGCAAGATCTTTGAAAATTTTAATGTATGCTGGCATTGTCTTGATCACGTCCAAAAGAGGAAGGTTGATATTGACATTCTTCAGCAAATTGTAGAGCTCCGTGAACTTCTTGTTTTCCTTAGTTGGAAACGATTGGGAAAAGGAACCGTATTGCGAATTGTAGATGTCAACACTTCTGCTTCCGAGTCGAAGGTTTAATAGGATCATCAATCATTGTTGGAGTGGGGCCTTGGTTTGAAAACCTCCCCTTAAATGATCCCGGAACATATGGATTTGGTGACTTGTGCATTTGGTCCACTGGTTTAGGTTTACCTGTTTCAGGCAGGCCAGTGGTCGGAATTTTGACCACCTCTTCTTCTTCATCATCTTGCGTGACGCCATTACCTATCTTCTTTCTGCTTTGCAAAATATGAACGGCCGAAGACTGCTCGGTTTGACTCGGGAATTTCCCTCTCTCATTCTCTGATTTTGCCATAGAAGCTGCCGTTTGACCCATCATTGTTTCTAGACTTTTCACACTATTGGAGAGGTCATCTAACACTTCCCCATGCTTATTCACCCGCACCTTAAGATCATTGAATTGCGCGGTCATTTGCGTAAGTCCATTCCAGTTTTGAATCGTCTCTGTGACTTGGTTTTGCTGCTATAATAATAGATGATCATTTGGTTGTGCTGGAGTAGGTGTCGGCCCCATCGGTGGATATTTGTTCAGTGGAGGGGGTGGTAAGTACTGTGGGTCGGTCTATGGCGGCATCGGCACATAACTCGGGCTATCGGGACCCCATTTGAAATTCGGATGATCACGCCGCATATGATATTGATTATATGGTTTTGTGTATTTCTACCCGGTGTTTGGTGATTGGTGCTGATAGTTTTGAACGGTGTTAACTTCTTCCTCTTTTGCTTCATTGAATGTTTCTGAACATACATTCGCCAAATGTGCTGGTGCTCCACATCAAGCACATATTTCAATGGTTTTCTTTGAAGATTATTGGCTAGCCCCGCTTGGCCTTCAGTGCCGCCACCTCTCTATCAAGTATTTCCTTTACTAATACCTTGAGCTTCTTGTCACTATCCTTTTCGGTCACAGACACTTCATTTACTTTTAATTTATGAGGTCGAGAGTTGGTTTGTCTAGACTTCTCGCTCATTTTCTCCAATACCCTCTTGGCATCAGTAGTAGTCAAGTCTCCAAAATCTCCGTCGGATGCTATCTCAACTTGATCTTTGTACGTGGTTGACAATCTGTCAAAGAAAAGTTGATTAACCATTTCAGGGGAATAGTTGTTGTGAGGAAAAGCCTGCAGAAGTGTCTTGTAAGGTTCCCATGCCTCGTGGAATAATTATCCCTCTTGTTGATCAAAATTTGCGATTTACCTTCGAAGATGCCCCGTTGTTTGGGCTGAATAATATTGGTTCACAAAATTTTCATTAACTATATCCCAGTCGGTTAGTGATCTTGGCTCTAGAGAAAGAATCCAAGACTTAGACTTGTCCTTCATGCAATATGGAAAACATATCATTTGTAACTCTTTGCGGTTAAGTCCCATGGGTGGGAGTCTACTGAATTCATCGTAAAATGCCCGCAAAAATGCCAACGGGTCTTCAAGAGCGTTCCCGTGGAAAGTCGAAAGCAGGTTAATTTGATGCAGTTTTATCTCAACATCTCTGGTGGTTCATCCCAAAAGTAGAACTGTATGGTACAACTTGCGGACGTGCCAAATCTCACTGCCGAGGTCTCGAGCGCGCCTCAGAATTCTCGCCCTGGCATTAGGTCTAACATAGTCTTCATCGTACTCATTGCTCTCATAAAAGTTATTTCTGTCGTAAACAATGTCTCGATTATCAAGCCATTCATCCACACGTCGAGGGGGGGGGGGGGGGTGGTGGGTGGTGGTGGTGGGTGGTGGTGGTGGTGGTATCTCTTAGAGTATGTATCGTGTATGTCTTCATGATTATCTCTCTCTAGGTTGCACTTGAACCCCTTCGATTAACTGGTTCAGTCCCAAATTCCCCCTATATCGACGTCGGGGAGGTATAGGCAGTTCATTATTAAGAGCATTGACTAACTCATTATCGAGGTTTTCAGAATGAATGGAATTTGCTCTTCTCTCCATTGTTTCAGGAATTTCGTCACACACAAAATCAGTAGCGATGGAAGAATCGCTTTTCAGGAATAGAAGCATGCTTGGGTCTTATTGGATTAGAACGATGAATCTTGTCAATTAATGGTACAAGTTCGAGTCGAAGAGATCATCTCCCCTGCATATACTCAACAACAAATCAAATGTACCAAATGACAAAACTTATCCTAATTTTAATTATACAAATAGACGGTTTGAACAGAAAATAATACGAACAAACGTTTTTGAAACCTTTGTGTTGTTCCCCGGCAACGACGCCAAAACTCTGATTCAAACTTTCCTCACTTATTTTTATTTAAGTTTGTCAAGCTTAAAAAGTTCGCTCGCAAGAGTACGAGTTCGCTTTTAGGTTGTCAAGTTGAGTCGAGTCGAATCTCTCGAGGAAAACTAATCGGAGGTTCCTTTTGTGTTTGTTTTCACAAATAAGAAAATAACAAAGAAAATCGTAATCTAAACACTTGGAATCATTATTTTGATTTAAACGAAGAACCAAGAAATTAAGGTTTTGAAAAGATTTAAGAAAACAAGGGTCCAGTACTCTAGAATCATCTCCACGACCACTTGAGCATTTCATCGAACACCTAACCTAGAAGCTAGGTTTGTCAATCCCAACTTGTATATTTAGTACCCAACAAACCCAATTGATGGTTCTAAATGATTCTAGTCACTAGACCCGTAAGATCTAGCCAACAATCATCAACAGTTTCAACATCACAATTCCAAAACCATCATGAACACGATTCATCATGATAATACATCAATGGAGGTGGGGCGGGGGGGGGGGGGGGGGGGGTGGGTTGATTGGAAATTATTCTAAGAAGATCAATTAAATTAATTAAGCATAAGAAATCGAAAACTTACTAATTTATGAGGAAAAGTAACATAGTCCAGTCGAGAAAATCCACGAAGCAAGATTAATCTATGTTCTAACATCTAAACTATCTAAGAACTAATTCTATTTAATCTAAAAACTGAAAATCTAAAACTAAGAATTATGGAGAAGATTATCAAGAGAAATAAAGGAAAAACCTATTGTTTGTCACGCCTTAGGAGTCCCAAAAACGTCTAATATCCATTTTGAAGAAATATGGAAGGTATTTATAAGTTTTCAAGACTTGGAGAAGAAGTTTCCTTCCAAAAATAGGATTCTGGGCACTTAACCGTAGCGTTAGCGGTAACGGCTACTGCAAAGGTTACCGCTAACCTCTCTAACAGGCAGTCGACACTGGGTAACCCAGTGTCGATAACATACACATTGTTAGCTGTAACACTTCAAATCGAGGCCCGATTTCGCTAAATCTCCACTCGTAGGCTCACCCTCGACTATCCTCAGACCAAAATACCTAAGACAAAAATAAAATTAATTCATTATGATTAAAATACAATAAAATAAGTTGGAAATATGAAAATACAAAAATATGATCAATCTATCCAACTTATACCAAAACTAATAACAAGAACTAACTAAAACACTAACAAAAATTAAGATAAATTCATGTTAAACAGGATTGACAACCCTAACTCACAGATTAAGCGTTCAAAGAAATGCCAGTCGATCGTGGAGACGATTCTAAGGCCCTAGACCATCGATTTATTAATCTTTTAAAATTTGAATTTTGTTATTAAAACTTTTATAAACTTTAGTTAAAGTTCTTGCATAGAGATTGATTCTCTCTTTGCAAAATCAGTTTTAAATTGCTCGTAGTATAAATCATCGCTTTTAGATATAAATATTCTTAAACCAAAACCCTTTTGTCTGTGTGTTTAGCGTAGCCTTTTTATCATTTTCTCGTTCGTATAAACAAACACGAAAACTATTTCCGATTAGCTTTCCTCGAGAGAATCGACTCGAGTTAACTTGCTAGTCTACGGTGACCCCGTTCTCTTGCGGGCAAACTAAAACCTTTCAAACGTAGACGTGCATTTGTTTAACTAGATTTTAATTTTGAAAGGAACAAAAAGTTTGAATCATATGATAAAATATCGAATTAATATAGTTGATTTTTTAAAGCTAAAATACTGAGGGAATTTGAATTCCATCGGTCAATTACTGAGGAGATTTGGAGTCCCTTGATATTATAACGAGGCAATTACAGATCTCTCAATAGTTTTGAATCAAACTTTTTACACCTACTTTTTTTTTAAAAATAAAAAACTCATCCACAAGAGAACGGAGCAGTTGTAGGTGGTAGGTTGGACTCGAGTCGAATCACAAGGAAGACTAATCGGAAGTTATTCCGGTGTCTGATTTTACGAACATAAAAACAAAAGAAAAGACTAAACTAAACACGCGATCTGTTTCACCCAGAAAATAATCAAGACAAATCAAATACTCCCCTTCGCGAATACTCCGATCTTCCTAAAAAAAAACCTAACATGCACCAAAAAATACGTTAGAAAGGACCACCGGACGATTTCCAGTGGAAACCTCTCCGATGCTTAAGTCAGTTAAGCGTGTTATGTATTTTAGTGGGCAATGAAAGGAATGCACAAGAATGTCATACCTCTCTTAGCCTTGGGGCTGAGATATTTATAGCTTTATCTGGCAGGGACCCTTTCCGAGATTCCAGAAACAGAATCCATAATTCTCGGGCCGTTATGCTAATAATCACGACAAAGGGGCCCAGATGTTCCCTCCTGGGAAATTAGATTGCCTGATCTCCCATAAGCCTGTCCTCCTATAACCATTCTCAGAGGATTTGAATCAGATCAGGGTGTTTCTTTTGACTCTAGGCCTCTTGGCCTTAGTCTCATCCGAGTATTTAGGTCAGACCAGGATTATCCTGAGCTAGGGTAATTCCTTCAACTCATCTCAATCTATTTTTCCTGACCTCCTCTGGGAAAGTCAGCTCAGGACTTTATAAGGGCACGACAGGTCAGCCTACTGGGCACTTTCTTAGTGATCCTAAACCAGATCTACCCCAATCCATATCTTCTCATTCATGTCATATCAACTCGTCCCCCACGAAGTGGTTGGGGTAGATCTGTAAAACCCTATGGTTTCTTTTAGGAGTGGTTACGGTTCCACGCATCTTTCCAAATTTTTGTATCTGTACAAATCCCGAAAAATCCGCCTTTTGATCAGGTCTAATTAGTGACGGTCCATATCCAGAAACGGTTACCATATCGACACGTCTTCTCGAGTACCGCACTACTGATAGGTCAGCGGCAGTTACCATACCCAGCAACGGTTGACGTTCCAGCTCATTGCTTAGGGTACTGATCATCTGACGGGAATTAAATGCGGGAATCCCATCGAGATCCCGCTTTTTCCTCGATTTTTATTTTTTTGAAAATCTCTTTTTCCTTTTATTCCCCTTGTTTTCTCCTTTTTCCTCACTTTTCATATTTTCAACTTCACAGACGCACCTTCTCTCTGCCTTTTATCCTTAACGATTCATTGTCATCTTCAAGCTTATCGTTTTCTGATCATCTCCATTGCCAGGTGTTTTTCTGACCTTTATTACTTTTATAATAATGTCAAGGCCCTCATCTTCTTCGTCTACCGATTTTCTCTCTTTCCATTCTCCTTCCGCCGATTCTTCTTTTGCTCACTCTTCTCTGGTGGCGTCGGCTCCATCTTTGCCATCTTTCGAGTATCCCCCTTATATCCCCGTATGGCCATATGTTTGCTCCATCCTGAATGATAGAACAGTGGAGAATCTGAGGTATAAATATCAGGTGCCGGAGGAGTTCGAATTGGTTAGCCCTAGTGGCGGCATAATGGCGTACCAGGCGCCGACCGGCCACTTGACCTTCTTCATTGACCAATTTCAAGCGGGTATGCGCCTCCCGGTGAACTCGCTAATATTAGAGATAGCCCGATTGTACAAAATCCCAGTTCACCAGTTTGTTCCCAATTCCTTTAGGATTATTATAAGTTACAATCTGGCCATGCGATATGCTGGCCTGGATCCAATAGCCCAGACCTTCTTCCAGCTCTTCCAAGTTAAGAGCTCTGCTCTAGGCTATTTTTACCTATATGCCAGGGCAGGTGTTCGGTTTCTTACCGGTATCCCTTCCTCCCACAAATCCTGGCTTAAGAATTTTTTCTTTGTGCATTGTTGAAAGGATTGGGGCTTCCCTCCCCAATCTATTGAGCAATTGCAAGCTCAGCCACATCTGTCGGTAAGAGACAGATCTCCTCGACTTAAGAGGATCATTTATACCTTGAATGAAAATGTCTTTCACATCTCCCAACTTCTCGTCCCTTCCGCCATAAATTTCTTTAATGATCGGGAGGAGAACATTCCTTTAACCACCGAGATTAGTAAAGAACCTTGACAGTCCTGAATTTTTCTGATGTTTTGATTGGATTGTATTTTATGATAATTTATAACTAACCTCTGTCCCTATTTCCTTAGAAAACATGATGCAAAGATCATGGTCGCTCGCCAAAGGGGAGTAGTTGCGGGGTCAGAGCAATGGGCTCTAGTGGCTGAGCCTACCCAAGCCGAGGATAGCATATCGGGAACTCCCCAGAACCCTCCTGAGCCAGAGGTAGAAGTGATTGTTCCCTCAGATTCTGGGGAGAAGACTAAGTGGCCAGCAAAGAGGCCACGCGCTGGTACAAGGGGGGCGTCAGGCTCTGGGATTAAGATCACCACCTCAAATGATACCTGTTTCAGCAAATCCGTTTTGAACTGCCCTGGTCCCTTGGTAGTTCAGTTCATCCAAGGGCAGTGTCCGAGTGCAGATAGGACCACCCTGGAGAAATGGTCTGACCCTGACCTCATTGAGTCCTTGTGCCAGGATGAGGCAAGTGTAAATCATTCTTCAACCACTCTCTCTCTCTCTCTCTCTCTCTCTCTCTCTTTTAAGTCGGCTTTTCCTTTCAAGCGGCGGCCAAGAGGTCCATCTTGGTTGCCAGGGCTAGGGGGCCCTGATGAATGCTGACCTGGCCAAGGAACACAAGAAGTTACAGGAGGAAGAGAGAAAGTTGCGTGACCTGTGTAAGGAGAGAGGAACCAAACTAAATAAGATCGAGCAAGAGTTGGAGGAAGTGAAGAAGGCAGAGCAGAAAATGCTGGAAATTGCTAGGGCCGAGGCGCGAGATGAAGCTATGGCTGAGGCCCAGATCTTGGCAGACGAAATGGTGGCCCGAGCACGCGAAGAATGGAAGACGGAGTTCTTTAACTCCGAAGAAGGGTTAAGGCTGATTCAAATCACCCGGGACGCCACTCGCCTAGCTTTCCTGGGCTCCTAACAACTTTATCATTTTATTGGCTCGAGAGGCTGAGGTGTATTACCAACTTGCCCTGGATGCTCAGGCCAAATGGGCCCAGGAGAACCCCACACTTCCCTTCAACCACGTAGAGCCCTTGAAGCATCCACCTGAGCCCACATCCTTTTGCTACTCTCCCGAGCAAGATCGCCTACACAGGATATACACCCACGAGTTTGCTGGGCACATTCTCACAGCCTTTAATGCTCCACCAGCTGCTCCAGAGGCGGCTCAGCCAAATCAAGGCCTGGCTCTTGCCCTGACCACATCTACTCCCTCCCCAACCTTCGCCGGTCTAGGTGAGCTGCCAGGGGGGGCATGTCCTGGAGCCTTGGCGGAAGATGCAGTAGAGCGGCTGGCAGAAGAGTTAAACGCATGGATTTAGGCTAGTCTGGCTTTATTCATCTCTTGCTTTAGATTGATCCTTTATTTGTTTTGCCTGTGTGGCTCATCTGTCTCTTGCATGCTCCCTAGTTGCAAAAAATATTTGTTGTTTTGTAATAATTTTTAGGGTTTCCCAAATTTAAGGAAACCCTGGTACTTTCTCGTTATGGAACGCACGTGCTTTTTCCCTTTATATACATGCTCTTTTCCTTGCGTTTTTTTCTTCATCTTTTTTGTTATAGCCTCTCCTTCGTTACTTGAGGAAAGTGATATTGTTAAGCGAAACAACATTTCTCTGTTTTGCTGAAAATCTCAAACTTACTGATAAACTGTTAGCCCTCTGGGAGAAAATTTCCCAAATGTGCCAACTTCTAGAAAGGAAAAGGCATAAAAAATGCCACTACAAACGTGAGTGGACCGAGCTCTGTCAACTTAATCGTCAACTGGAGGAGGAGAAGGGCGACCTGACTGAGTCGGTAAGTCGACTAACCATCGCCACCAGAGAAGCTCATGCCGTTTCTGATCGGGCCGACAGATATCGCCAGCGCCTCCATGAAACAGAGCACGAGCTGTGGCGCGCTCGCCGGATTCTGGCTTCCGACAGGAGGGCTTCTGCCTCCCATGGATGAATCTTTGAGTTTTCTCATGATTTTTCTCGCCTTTTAGTTTATTGCATTTGTAATCAAACTTGACAAATTCCATTTTGTAAGAAGGCGTACATGTTTCTCATTTGATGTAATTTTATATTCGACTTTGTGATGAATGCGAATTTTCTAGGCAAGGACTTTTATTTGAATACTCATGATATTTCTTTAATCAATCTGAATTATCCCAACATATATACTAAAATGGGACATCTGTCTTTAACCCATCCTGACTTTCTGACAATTAGGTCGAGAAATTTATGAACATGCACCTTTAGCCGATTATGTTATTTCTAGCAATCAGGAATTTCTGGGGTATCCGCCCATAGGTGATTCTGGCTTTAAATTTTTAAACTGACAATCAGGTCAGGAATTTCATGGGTATCCACCCTTAGCCAATCCCGGCTTTCAATTTTCAAACTAACAATCAGGTCAGGAATTTTATGGGCATCCGCCTTTAGCCAATCCTGGCTTTTAAATTTTGAACTGACAACCAGGTCAGGAATTTTTTGGGCATCCGCCCTTAGCCAATCCTGGCATTAAAATTTCAGACTGACAATCAGGTCAGGAATTTTATGGGCATCCGCCCTTAGCCAATTCTAGCTTTTAAGTTTTAAACTGACAAATCAGGTCAGGAATTTTATGGGTATCCGCCCTTAGCCAATCCTGGCTTTTAAATTTTAAACTGACAATCAGGTCAGGAATTTTATGGGCATCCGCCTTTAGCCAATCCTGGCGTTAAAACCTGTATAAAGTAGAGACATGCAAACCAGATCTATTATAACATTAGGCCTCATTTTTCATACATAATATTTCCACAAGTTTTATATGTTCCAATCTCGCGGTAATTTAACCCCATCTAACTGTTCCAACTCGTAAGCTCCACCCTTTAGGATTTTTGTAACTTTGAAAGGACCTTGCTAGGTAGCATCAAACTTTCCTTTTGCTTTTCCTAAATCATATATGGGAAGAACCAGATCTCCCACTTGGAAATGTCTTTTGACTACAGATTTATCGTAGGCTGCTTTTACTCGCCCCCTAATGTGCTCCATTCTGACGGCAGCTCTTTCCCTTTTTTCCTCTACCAAATCCAGGTCATCTCGTATCAATAGCTCGTTTTTCTCCTCATTAAAGTTCTGAACTCTATGGGATTCCATACTGACCTCCGCAGGGACCACATCATCTATGTCATACACCAGGCCGAATGACATTTCTCCTGTGATCTCCTTGGGATTAGTCTGATATGCCCACATGATTGAACCGAGTTCCTCCACCTACTTGCCTCCTGATATCTCCAGGCGCACTTTGATTCCTTGTACGAGAATGCAGTTGGTCACTTTAACTTGACCATTGGCTTGCAGTTGGTCATCTCCACGATCAGGGTTTTCAATCCTGATGGTTCTAAATGACCCTAGGCACTAGAACGATAAATTCTAGCCTACAAGCATTAACATATTCGATCGCATCAACATGAGCATAAACATGATCGATATCAAAAACGAGAAATAAGCATCGACGGAATTCAAAGGAACGATTATTCTACCAGCTTGTAATTAAAAACGATAACTAATCTAATGAGAAATAACAAATAATCTACTAAGCAAATAAACATAAACTAAAAACGAGAAGAACGGAACAACGTCAACATTCAAAGATAGCCAAATCTAAAATATAAAACAAATTAATAAAGTGTAGAAAAACCTATGATCTAGAAAAGCATCAGCAATCCAACAATCTTCAATGACGAGAAATGACATTGAAATGTCGGACGGCATAGAAACAAAGAAATGACGAACTACTAAACTCGGATTATGCATGTGATTGAAAGGTGGCAAGAACTGAGGGATCTCTGCAATGTTCTGAACCTTCCCCCTACCATCCAGGGAAGGCGAATGTGGTAGCCGATGCATTGAGTGTAAGGGAGGACTGATGAGTTTCCTGTCCGAACAAGATAAGTTGGTTGAGGAGTTTGCCAAGATGAAGATCGAAATGGTGATACCTCTAAAGAACACGAAGGTGATTCTTAATCGTTTTAAAGACTTTCAATTTTATTGCTCGTAGATGTTAGAAACCCCAAACCAAATTGGATTGCGTGTTTAGTTTAATTTTAATTTCGTCTCTATGTTCGTAAAACCAAACACCGGTGTTTCACCCTGAAAGTATGACCACGCCTGAAACCTGTGCTTTTACCCCGACCTGTACACACAAACACATCAGAAAAGGACCACCGGAGGTTTTTCGGTGGAAACCTCTCCGATGCTTAAGTCAGAAAGTGTGTGGAGTGTTTTAGTGAGCAAGAAAACGAAGGCAATAAGAATGACATACCTTTTGTCAGCCTCAAGGCTGAGATATTTATAGTTTTCCTCAATGGGGACCCCTTCCGGGATCTCAAAAACAAAGGCCGCGAATCAACCAATTCTGACAAGTGGTCCCACTTGTCCCCTAGGAAGAAGTCAGGGTACCAGGCGTGCCCTGATCCTGCTCTCCCTCTCTCTCTCTCTCTTGTAAGTCAAGATACTCGAGCCTGCCTTGATCCCATTCTTTAAGGATTGTTTTATGAAAAATTCACACCAGGTCAGGATAATATCTGAGCCGTAGCGATCCTCTTTTCAACATCTCTGATCTATTTCTAAGAAGACCAGACCTTCTCAAGGATTGAGCTGGCCTAGCTTCCTGTTCTTTGCTTATCCCAGTTTAGGTCTACCCCAATCCAGGTCTGACTTATTTTTGCCACATCAACTCCTCCCCCCGAAATAGTTGGGGTAGAGCTGTAAAACTCAAGAGCCTTTTGGAATAAATGAGGTCCCACACGCTTTTCTTGTTTCTCGTACTTACACGAATCCCTAAAAATCCACCTGACAACTAGGCTTAATCATTGGCATTAGTGGCGTCGGCTTGCATCCCGAAACGATTACCATACCCACACGTCTTTCCAAGTACTGTACCTCTGACAAGTCAGCAGCGTGTGACCTACCCTAGGACGGTTGGCGTTCCAGCTCACCACCAAGGGTACTGTTCATCTGTCCCGCATTAAATGCGAGGATGCCATCAAATCCCGCTTTTTCCTCGATTTTCTTTTTTGAATTTATCTACTTGCCTTTTATTCCCGCTGGACTCTCTCTCTCTCTCACTTTCACATTTTCATTTTGGCAAAAACTCTCAAACTTCTCTTTTTCTCTCTAGTACTCCGGCAAGTTTTCAGATTCAGTTTTCCGGCCACCCTCATAGACTAGGTACTTTCTCCGTCCTCTCTCTTTAAATTTCCAATAATGTCATCATCTTCTCCTCCCGATGCTCCTTCAACTATTTCTCCTTCTCCGGCGGCGGTAGCCTTCTCATTTTTGCCGTCTTCCCCTCCTGCGGCCGTGGCAGCCGCCTCTTCTTCCTCAGGGGGTTTAGAATAACCTCCGCCGATCCCTGATCACCCCAAAGACACCTCCATCGTTAGCGATAGATCTTTGGAGGAGATGCTCTATAAATATAAGTTCCCTGAACAATTCGATCCTTACCGCCCTCCGGCGGGCATCCTGGTGTGTCAGGCACCGGTCGGCTGGTTGACTTTCTTTGTCGACCATTTTCAGGCGGGTTTGCGTCTTCCGGTGAACCTCCTGATGCTTGAAATCACCGCCATGTAAAAAATCACAGTCTTTCAATTTACCCCCAATTCTTTTAAGATTATAGTATGTTACAATCTGGCCATGCGGTATGCTGGTCTGGATCCCACCGCTCAAAGATCTCTTACCCTGGCTGCTTCTTTCTCAGCGCCAGACCTGGAGTTCATTTCCTGCATGGGCTCCCTTCCTCCAACAAAGCTTGGAGGAAGAAGTTCTTATTTTTTCAACTGTGATGGGGACTGGGGTTTTGACCCTAAGCCCATCGATAAGCTACCCTCCTATTGTCACCTCACTGCCGCAGATAGGACCCTATGTCTGCAAAAAATCATCTCTACCCTTAATGAGAATCCCCTTCATTTGACCGACCTTCTTCTTCCCTTCGTTCTGGATTTCTTTAACGAGCGGCTAGAAACGGGCCCTCTAACCCGGGATATTAGTAAAGTTCTTTTTATCCTGGTCTGTCTCTTTGTACTTTATTTTTCATAAGTCTTATCCTTTTCTCTTTTCAGAAAGGATGATGCGCCAGATAATTGCAGCTGCCATAAAAGAGACGGAGGCGACCCCAGAAATAGTTGCTCGAGAAGTGGGTTCTTCCTCTCCTGCCAGGTCCAGAGATCCACTCCTTCCCGAGTACCGGGCCCCAACCCTTCTCAAGTACCAGGCTCCAGACCTTCTCGGCGGCCCCTTCGTTCCACAGCCACCACGAATCCTTCCTCTGAGTCTGAGGAGGATGTCGTTCTTCTGTCCAAGAGGCCTCTCATAACTCAGGGTGGTCGTGCCCCAACAGCCCTTGCTCCAATCACACGCAGCACTCCCCCTCCAATTAACTCGGTCCTCAATTGTTCAGGAGAGGTGGATCTCCGGTATATGCGTAGTCAATGCCTACCGGCGGACCAACAAGACCTGGAGAAGATGAATGACCGCGAACTCTTGAGTCCTGGTGCCAGGACGAAGCGCGAGTAAATTTTTCCTTCCTTTTCTTTTTCCTTTTACATTATTTGCCTAAGTATTAACCCTCTAACCTGTAATCAGGCTCTTTCCAAGAGGGGCTATCTTGGCCACTTAAGCCACCAGATCTATGATCCAGTTTGATGTGATTAAAGAAAAGAAGGAGCTGCGCGTGAAGGGGGAGCGCTTTAAGGCTCTGGCTAAGGAGTGAGGAGTCTAGCTGAAGAAATAAGCGGATGAGCTGCCAAGGCTAAAGGATGAGCTAGCCGAGGTGAAGAAAGCCCAGGCGAAGGTAGTGGAGATGGCGCGCTCTGAGATGTGGGATGAGGCTCCGGCAGAAGCAAGGAGCCTAGCCGATGAAGACCTGGCGAAGGCCAGAGAAGGATGGAAGACCAAATTTCTAAACTCGGAAGAGGGTTTGAAGCTGGTTCAACTCACCAGAGAGGAGACCCAGCAAGCCTTCCTGAGGTCCAAGGAGCTTTATACGCTGCTAGTTCCAGAGGCCATAGGCTATTATCATTTTGGCCTGGACCAACAAGCCAAGTGGGCCTCAGAGCATCCCGGGGCTCCCTTTGATTGAAAACTGCATCTAGAGAATCCTCCTGAGCCCACTTCATTTACTTATGCTCCGGAGCAAGACCGCCTTCACACTGCCGGGCCTGCTGAGTTTGCTGGACACATCCTTGCCCTTTTTCATTCTCTTGAGCCAGAGCAGTCTCATCCAGACCAGGATCCTGCCTTGACCCTTCATGCCTCTTCTCCTTCCCCAACCTTCGCAGGTCTGGGTGAAATGCCAGGCAGGGCTTCACCGGGCGCCTTAGCCAAGGATGTCGTGGAGCAATTGGCGGAGGAGCTGGATACTAAAATTTAGGCTTAAGGCGGCTCTCTCTATTTCTCCTTTTGATAAGACCTGATGTTTGCCTGTGTGGCTGGTTTGTTTTTATCTTTTTCTGAATAATCTTCTTTAATAATAATAAATAAATTTTGTCTTGTAATGACTCTTGGGATTCTAGGGTTTCCTGATTTTCTGGAAACCCTAGTACTTTTTATTCCTTGGCACGTGCCTTCGTTTCCTTTATATATGTGTATGTATGATTTATTTTTCTTCAATTTATGCAATGGCTTCTTCTTCCTTACTCGAAGAGCTTGACTCTGTGAAACAAAAGAACATCTCTCTGTTCGTCGAAAATTTCAAGCATTCCGATAAACTGACTGTGCTCCGTAAGAAAACCAACTATCTGTATCGCCTCTTGGAGAGGAAGAGACAGAAGAAACGCCACTACAAGCGAGAGTGGGCCGAGCTGCGTCAACTGAATCGTCAGCTGCAAGAAGAGAATGCCAACTTGATGGAGTCGGTGAACCGGCTGACTATCGCCGCCGGCGAAGATCATGCCATATCTGAGCGAGCCGATAAGTACCACCAGCGCTACCATGAAACTGAGCGTGAGCTGTGGCGTGTCCGTCGTGTTCTGGCTTCTGATCGGAGGGTCTCTTCCTCACATGGCTAAATATCTCTGGGATTTTGTTGAGTCTTCTGTTCTTCTGTTTTATTTCCTGCATTGTAATCAATTTTGCCAGCCTTCGTAGAAGGCGTGTGCAATTTCTTTTGTATTTGCCAGAATTTTATGATAAATGCAAGAGTATTTTCCTCAAAAATTGTAATGGATTCATATTTATTTCTTTAATAAAATCATGCGAATTAGGGTTTTCAAGCTTAGCCAGTTCTGGATTTTGAACTTACCTTCAGGTCTGAAGGATTGAGGCATCCGCCTCTGGCAAGACCTGGCTTAAATCGAGTCGAGCATTTTTATGAATATCTGCATTAAGCCATTCTTGGCTTGATCTAATAACCAGGTCAGGCGCTTTCCCAAGTATCCGGCCTCAAACTGACAATCAGGTCAGGTCAGGAAAATGGGGCATCCGCCCTTAGACAATCCTGGCTTAAACTGACAATCAGGTTAGGAAAATGGGGCATCCGCCTTTAGCCAATCCTGGCTTAAACTGATAATCAGGTCAGGAAAATGGGGCATCCGCCCTTAGCCAATCCTGGCTTAAACTGAAAATCAGGTCAGGAAAATGGGGCATCCGCCCTTAGCCAATCCTGGCTTATACTGACAATCAGGTCAGGAAGATGGGGCATCCGCCCTTAGCCAATCCTGGCTTAAACTGACAATTAGGTCAGGAAAATAGGGCATCCGCCCTTAGCCAATCCAGGCTTAAACTGACAATTAGGTCAGGAAAATGGGGCATCCGCCCTTAGCCAATCCTAGCTTATACTGAAAATCAGGTCAGGAAGATGGGGCATCCGCCCTTAGCCAATCCTGGCTTTTATAGAGAACCATTAGCTGGAAGAAAATATAAACCTGCATTATCATTATTATATAAATAAACTTTTGTAAAATTATATTACATATAAAATTTACGCAAATTCGAGATATTCCATGCTCGGGATATCTCGACCCCGTCTAGTTCCTCCAACTTGTAAGCGCCACCTGCCAAGACCTTTGCCACGTAGCATCAAGTTTCCTTTGGCTTTTCCCAGATCAGCCCTTTTAAGGACCAGGTCTCCCACCTGGAAATACCTCTTCCGGACTGTTTTGTTGTAAGCTGCCCGGATTCGCCCCCGCACATGCTCCATCCTAACCGCCGCCTGATCTCTCTTTTCTTCGATTAAATCCAACGCGTCCTGCACCAATGGGTTATTTTGGATTTCATCAAAGTTCTGTACTCGGTGGGTTTCAAGGCTAATCTCCGCGGGGATGACGACATCCATGCCATAACCCAAGCTGAAGGGGGTTTCACCCGTGCTGTCCTTAGGATTGGTGCGGTAGGCCCAGAGTATTGCGCTCATCTCTTCCACCCATCTAACCCCTGACCTCTCTAAGAGCGACTTAAGTCCCTGAACAAGGATGCGATTGGTCAACTCAACTTGTCCATTTGCATGCGGGTGGTAAACAAATGTAAAGTGTTGTTGGATTTTCATCTTGGTGCACCAAGCTTTAATTTTGGCACCCACGAACTCGGTACCATTATCTGAGATCATAACCATTGGAACGTCGAACCGGCATACGATATTTCTCCAAATGAAGCCCATCACTGCTTCTTCCGTGATTTTTGCTAGAGCTTCTGCCTCAACCCACTTGCTAAAGTAGTCAATGGCCACGATCAAAAACCTCTTCTGGGCTGGAGCCATCGGGAATGGGCCGACCAGGTATATTCCCCATTTTGCAAAGGGGCAAGGAGAGCTCATTGTCATGAGCTCTGCCGCTGGTTGATGAGTCAAGGGAGACATTTTCTGACACTTTTCACACTTCTTAACGAAGCCCTCAAACTCTCTCCTCAGTGATGTCCAAAAATAACCGGCCCGCATTACTTTACTGGCCAAGGCCCTTGCTCCCATGTGATTACCACAGTAGCCCTCATGTATTTCTTTGAGGGCATGGGTGCCCTCCTCCAATCTTAGACATCGTAATAAAGGCCACCCAAATCCTCGTCAAAATAGTGTCCCCTTGATCAAACAGAATCGAGCAGACCTGGTTTTCACCTTTGCTCCTTCCCTCTTATCCTCCGACAGCTCTCGCTTTTCCAGGTATGCCTGAATATGAAAGCTCCAGTCCTCTCTCTCATTCACCGCACATACCTGCTCTATTCCAAATTCATTGTCTGCCATCAACAAAGTGATTACCCTTTCCTGGCATTCCACGACTGAGTTGGCTATCTTAGCCAAATAGTCTGCTCTCCCATTTTCCTCTCTAGGAATTTGGAGGACAGTCAGAGCCCTCTTCCCCTTGGATAGTTCTCTAAACCGGTCCAGGTACCTCTGCATGCTTTCATCTATGGTCTCAAAATCTCCACTTATCTATCTACAAACAAGCTGTGAGTTAACCTTCGCGCACACCTGTTCTGCCCCTAAATCCTTCGCCATTTGCACTCCTCGCAGAAGGGCCTCATATTCAGCTGCGTTATTAGACAGATCATAGTTCATTCGCACTGTGTACTTAGTAGCCACACCTACTGGGTCGATCAACACTATTCCTGCACCGCAACCCTGACTTCCAACCGAGCCAATCGTAAAAATTATCCATTCTTTTTTGTCCTCGGGAGAGCTGGTCATTTCCTGTATGAAGTCAGCAAGTGCCTGAGCTTTAATAGTTGTTCTGGCTTCGAACGTTATGTCGAACTTGCTGAGCTCAATTATCCACTTAACCAGCCGCCCTGACGCCTCGGGCTTATCCATGATCACTTTCAATGGTAGGTTGGTTTGCACAATTATGCTATGTGAAAGGAAATAAGGTCGCAGCTTACGTGCTGTGCCAACCAGAGATAACATTGCTCGTTCCACTTCCACATACCGAATTTCAGCATCGTGAAGTACTTTGCTCCAGTAATACACCTGCCTCTGTACCTTGCCTTCCTCTTTAAGCAGGACAGAGCTGACATCCTGCTGCCCGACAGATAAGTATAGAATTAAAGGTTCTCCTTGAATTGGTTTTGTGAGCAAGGACATCCTGGCCAGGTGTTCCTTCAATATTTTGAATGCTTCTTCACATTCATTACTCCACTAGAATCTAGCCTTTTTGTGTAAAGCTTGAAAAAATGGTAAGCTCTTCTCAGCTGAGCGTGAAATGAATCTGCGCAAAGCGTTGATTCGGCCTTCCAAGCACTGCATTTCTTTGACGTTCCTTGGCTCTTGAATTTCCATAATAGCTCTTACTTTCTCCGGGTAAGCCTCTATCCTCTTCTCTGTAACCATGTACCCCAGGAACTTGCCAGCTCTGACCCCAAATGCACATTTCTTGGGGTTAAGCTTCATCCTGTACTTTCTTAGGGTATCGAAGGTTTCTCTCAGAGCATCCACATGCAAGGTCGCCTTCATGATTTTGACTAACATGTCATCCACGATGCCTCCATGTTCCTACTCAACTGCGCTTTGAACATTTTATCCACCAGCCTCTGATATGTGGCCCCTGCATTCTTGAGCCCAAATGGCATGACCACGTAACAGTATGTTCCTTTCGGGGTTATAAAGCTAACCCGCTTCCAGTCTTCCTCTGCGAGCCTGATCTGGTGATAGCCTTGCAAAGCGTCCATCATGCTTAATAGCTCGCAGCCAGACGTGGAATCGACTAATTGGTCTATCCTAGGAAGAGGGTAGTGATCTTTGGGGTAAGCACAATTAAGATCGCGAAAATCTATACACATGCGCCAATCATCTTGGGTTTTAGGGACCAGTACTGGATTGGAGAGTCACTCAGGAAGTATTATTTCCTGGATATGTTTGGCCTTTATTAGTTTCTCAACCTCGGCCTCAATGATTGCCTCCTTTTCCGGCCCAAAATTACGCTTTCGCTGCTTCACTGGCTTTTCCCCAGGGGTGATATTGAGGTGGTGTTCAACGATTGCCATGTCTATACCCACAAGGTCTTCGGGAGACCAGGCAAAGACATCAGCATTACTTCTCAGAAATTGGACCAGATCTACCAAGATTTCCGGACTTAAAGTCGTCCCCACTCTCATCACTCTACTATTGTCCACTAGAACCATCTCTACTACCATCAGCCCTTCTTCTCTCTGAGCCAGGTCTGGCCTCGCCTTTTCTACCCGAGCTCTTTTGTTCTTTCGCTCCTCCTCATTCCGTCTAATGCACTCGACATACATTTGCCTTGACGAATACTGATCTCCTCTGACTTCGCCCATTCCATCCTGAACCGGAAACTTCATCTTCATATGGTATACAGTGATTACTGCTTGGAACTGGCTCAAGGATGGTCGTCCTAACATAATGTTATAAGAGGATGGTGCATCAACTACAAAGAATCGTACCGTCCTAGTCACTCTGTACGGTTATTCCCCCAGCATCACCAAGAGTCTTACCGCCCCCAAAGGCTTTAGGGCTCCCCCCGCAAATTCTACCAAAGAAGTTGTCACCTCTTCCAATTCCACATCTGGTTTGAATTGCTGATAACAGTCGTAGAACATGATATCGACAGAGCTTCATGTGTCAACAAACACGTGCTTCACATTATAATTTGTAATGGCCGTTATGACAAGGGCGTCCATATGAGGGGCCAAGATGCCATTCTCATCTTCAGAGCCGAAATATATGTTCGGACTAGGTGCCATCTGCCCCATCTCTCGTGTCTTTCAGACCAGGTCCCTTGTGGCACGAACATAGCTATGCTGAGTCCGTTTGGAGTGCTCATCCCACTCGCCACCCGTGATCATTTGAATATCTCCTCGTATGACTTGGGTCTGGTCATTCCGTCTTCCACTATTTCGCCCGCTATCTTGCTCATGCTTATTCTTCTAGGGTCAATCTTGACTACGATAGACAGACCTGGGCTCTTCCCTCCTCATCCGTACATACTCCTTGAGGTGCCCAGCCTGCACCATCCTCTCCAGCTCATTCTTCAAATGAGTGCACTGATCCGTGTCATGTCCGTACTCATTGTGATACCTACAGAATTGGTCAGACCTTTCTTTTCGTGGCTTCTGAGAGTAGGTTTTGGGCCATTTAAGATCAAGATGCCTCTCAATTGCCTGCAAGATCTCCCCCTAAGGAGTCTCCAGGGGTGTGTACTTATCGAAACGAGGTCGTCCTCCAGCTAGGTCTGGCCTGGACCTTTTCACCGGCGCTCTCTCCTCTTTATCATACCTCTCTATCTTCTTATCTCCTTCCTCCTTGATCTTTAGGGCCTCCTCCAAATGGATACACTACTATGCCCTCTCTAAGAGTTCTCCAAACTTCAGTGCTGGCTTCACAACCAGCGACTGGAAAAATTCTCCTCTCCTGAGCTCCTTTGCTAACGTGTTAACCAGGATCTCTTCTGATGCCGACGACACTTCCAACTTTGCATTTGTAAACCGATTGATATAAGCGCGCATGCTCTCATTCTCTTTCTGTTTCAAACTAAACAGCTCAAGTGGCATTTTCTGGTATTTCCTGCAGCTGGTGAACTGGTGCAGAAATGCCGAGCTGAATTCGTCAAAGTTGTTGATAGATCGTGGCGGCAACTTGCAAAACTAGAGCTGAGCTGACTTAGTGAAAGTCATCGGGAAGACTCGACACATGACTGCGTCCGAGAACTTGTGCACAACTGCTGCAATTTCAAAGCGGCTCAGGTGATCCCACGGATCTATTGTCCCACTATACTCAAAGCCTAGAGATCAATAGGAAGCTGACACATCATCACGCATGACCTCCTCAGTAAACGGTGTGCCTCTCCGTGCCAGAACCGTATCAGCGCTCGTCATTTTCCTCTTGAATTCTCTTACCTCTTTCTGCAGGCTTTGTATCTGCTCGGCAAGGCCTGGATTAACCTGACTCGATGTCTCACTGTCGGAGGTAGAGAAGTGTTTTTCTCTGTCTTGGAGGGGGGTCCGATCCGTGCGCTGGCCGCGCAACGGTTCCGTTTCTGCTAGCGGAACTGTTCGAGCTGGTGGTGTGTTGGATGGTGACACCGAGATCTCTGCGAACTTCTTCTCCACGGTCACTTCCACAGATTTTGCAAAGAGATCAAATAGCTGCCTGAGGAGATTTTCGTTCAGTGATCCGCAGTTGGTTGGCATTGGTCCGTCAAAGGGGGGTGGCACGGTGCCCGGTCCAAATGCTACTGATGGCTCCTGATCGAAGATTTCTTAGCACTCTAAGAAATCGTCTCCGCAATAGTACGGAGTCGATTGTAGAGCGGTAAGCTTTCCCGAGTCGTGTCTCTCGAGGATAGATATTATCGGTGGTTGGTGGTTTTAGTTACTCTCTTGTTAAACTAAATTAAACTAAATCTACACTAAGAAAGCATTAATCATTGAGTGGATTTTGATGATTATGCTAAAGCTTGAGTTTAAAAGGCAACTTTAATTAAAAAGAGGTTTAAATGAAAATAATGAAAATGAGGGTTTAGGGTGTTCGGTTCGTCTCCACGATCAATTGGTTTTCACCGAGCACTTAATCCACGATTCGGGGTTGTCAATCCCAAATGTCGATCAAGTATTGGGGTCGTCAATCTCAATTCTCAACAAATTCCGATTAATGGTTCTAGACGAATCAAGACCTTAAACCCATAATTTCTAAATAAATTGCATCAATTGAAAACTAAAATAATTAAAACTTGAAGATTTGTGAAGCTTGAAAACAAGAACATCGTTTTGAAATTTGAAATAAACTAAGGAGGGAAGATTTCTTTGAAAGCTACAAGAATAACACAACAACAAACTAAGAAGCTAGACATGATTTCTAATGAAAATTAAGGAATTTCCTAATTTGGCAAAAAACTTGAAAAACTCATAAGAGCTTCAATGGGGTTTTGCCAAAAATAGTAAATGATGAACATGATAAACATGAAATGAAAAACAAACTCAATAACATAATGAAATCTTGACATTTTAGAAATCATTAACCTACAATAATAATTAAAGAAAACAACAACAATTAACAACTACAAAGCAAGAAATCAAGAGGAATGAATTATCATTACCAAACCAAAAGATGCAAGAACCAAATCTCCAAGAGGTGTTAAGTCTTGAATAATATCCTCACCAAATTACACTACAATTACATTGATGATTGAAACTAAACTAAAAATATACATCTAAGGAAATGGAAAATGGGTTTTGAAGAGATGGGGATTTTGTCAAGGTCCCCAACTAGCCAAAATGAGGATATTTCTTGTGGATAATGGGTGGGAAGCATCTATAGGTCAATCAAGGACAAAATGGTCCTTTTTTTCGCCAAAATCACACAACCTCAGCAGAGCAGTCGATCGACTTTCAAGCAGTCAATCAACTGCTTGGCAGTAGCATTCAGGAAGTCGGTCAGTCGGTCAGTTTCCGTGGTCGATAGGCAGAAATATACATGGAATCAGCCCTCGATGTCTCCATATGAAGTCTATACATTCCTCTTGGCTTTCATTTGGCTTTTGATTTGTGTCATTTAAAATTTTCCTCCGAGAGTTATGGGCTCCGCACCAAAACCTGCCGCAAGCAAGGCCACGACGAATTGTCTCCACTTAAAACTGCTGATTTTTACCATTATTAGACTCAGAATTCGGGATTGTTGTAAACACAAGAGTTGTAGACATTTCTCTGAGATTTCTAATGATATAACTTGGAGGCAAATGGAACTAGTAGTTTTGGAGTTATGCTTGTATTACGACAGCTGATATATCCACCGAGCGAATGCGTGAGGTGACAATGAATACATTTTTATCATGTTCATCATTTACTATTTTTGGCAAAACCCCATTGAAGCTCTTATGAGTTTTTCAAGTTTTTGCCAAATTAGGAAATTCCTTAATTTTCATTAGAACATGTTTATCATGTTCATCATTTACTATTTTTGGCAAAACCCCATTGAAGCTCTTATGAGTTTTTCAAGCTTTTTGCCAAATTAGGAAATTCCTTAATTTTCATTAGAAATCATGTCTAGCTTCTTAGTTTGTTGTTGTGTTATGCTTGTAGCTTTCAAAGAAATTTTCCCTCCTTAGTTTATTTCAAATTTCAAAACGATGTTCTTGTTTTCAAGCTTCACAAATCTTCAAGTTTTAATTATTTTAAT
>BMAC01000217.1:1266321-1301190 GCA_014905375.1 Phtheirospermum japonicum
ATTAAAATAATTAAAACTTGAAGATTTGTGAAGCTTGAAAACAAGAACATCGTTTTGAAATTTGAAATAAACTAAGGAGGGAAAATTTCTTTGAAAGCTACAAGCATAACACAACAACAAACTAAGAAGCTAGACATGATTTCTAATGAAAATTAAGGAATTTCCTAATTTGGCAAAAAGCTTGAAAAACTCATAAGAGCTTCAATGGGGTTTTGCCAAAAATAGTAAATGATGAACATGATAAACATGAAATGAAAAACAAACTCAATAACATAATGAAATCTTGACATTTTAGAAATCATTAACCTACAATAATAATTAAAGAAAACAACAACAATTAACAACTACAAAGCAAGAAATCAAGAGGAATGAATTATCATTACCAAACCAAAAGATGCAAGAACCAAATCTCCAAGAGGTGTTAAGTCTTGAATAATATCCTCACCAAATTACACTACAATTACATTGATGATTGAAACTAAACTAAAAATATACATCTAAGGAAATGGAAAATGGGTTTTGAAGAGATGGGGATTTTGTCAAGGTCCCCAACTAGCCAAAATGAGGATATTTCTTGTGGATAATGGGTGGGAAGCATCTATAGGTCAATCAAGGACAAAATGGTCCTTTTTTTCGCCAAAATCACACAACCTCAGCAGAGCAGTCGATCGACTTTCAAGCAGTCAATCAACTGCTTGGCAGTAGCATTCAGGAAGTCGGTCAGTCGGTCAGTTTCCGTGGTCGATAGGCAGAAATATACATGGAATCAGCCCTCGATGTCTCCATATGAAGTCTATACATTCCTCTTGGCTTTCATTTGGCTTTTGATTTGTGTCATTTAAAATTTTCCTCCGAGAGTTATGGGCTCCGCACCAAAACCTGCCACAAGCGAGGCCACGACGAACTGTCTCCATTTAAAGCTGATTTTTACCATTATTAGACTCAGAATTCGGGATTGTTGTAAACACAAGAGTTGTAGACATTTCTCTGAGATTTCTAATGATATAACTTGGAGGCAAATGGAACTAGTAGTTTTGGAGTTATGCTTGTATTACGACAGCTGATATATCCACCGAGCGAATGCGTGAGGTGACAATGAATATGGCCACATTCCTCGTCATTTCCGGTCGATCCTCGCACCAAAGATATGTCGTGGATTGGAAATGAGTTTCTAAGGTTTGAATCATCTTTCGACCTCATCGTGGTCCCACTTTGACCAAAGTTGACCTTCAAAACAAAAACTAAGAAAATATAAGAAAAACTACTAAAAATAAAGAAAACACTACAAAACCTAAAACTAACAAAATAGGCCAAAACGACTCCTAATACCCATAAATGCAAGCAAAACCCATACAAAAGCAATACAAAAAGGTAACAAAAATGCGTATAAAAAAGTACAAATCAACCACCCCACACTTAGAATGATTGCTTGTCCTCAAGCAATACTAATCTAGAATTACGAAACTACCCCCGGATGATCCTAAACTAATGCATAAACCTAATTCGAGACGTCGTATGCTACAATGCTTGTTAACTTGACTAAAAGGATGACAATGATGCGTTGACAAATAAAGTTTAGATCGACTCTCGAAACCTAAAAGTACTAGGTAACCCTCCAAGTCGGTCCCCTCGTCCTTGTTCCGGCTAAGGTCTATCCACGGTCGAACCGTTAATCGGCTCCCTACTAGCCCCAATCGTCTACAACTCTCTTTAACAAACAAAATCTAAAAAGAAGGAGAAAGAGAAAACGTGCAAGAGTTGCACGTTTTATTACTTAATAACTACAAGGATTTATAACTTATCCTTGTTTATTCATCATCATTTTTTTTCTTTTTCTTCTTTTCTTTCTTTTTTTTTATTTTTATTTTTTTCTTTCTTCTCTTTTTTTTATTTTTTTTTTGGTACCCAAGGAAATAAGGTACTTAAATACAAGATATATACAAAGAGAAATCAACGGCTCTGACCACTTGTTGCTACTAGCAACTTACAATGTTTTCGATCGAGCACATGGAGCAATTGACGACTCCAAAATACAAAACAAAATCCTATAGAGAGTGTTCGACGATGAGGCTAGTTGAGGCACTAGTTCTATATGAGCTCAAGGATAGCACGAAGCTAAAGCCAAACAAAGTTCTCAACGAGTCAAATTACCTAAGTACACTAAATCCGATCAAAAATCTAAACTCCCTAACCAAATCATCAAAACCGCGTCACTTCGCCAAGGATCCAAGCAAAAATAACACACACGCTACTCAAATTAACACAAGCAAGCATGCATCAACTTAAAAAATCCTAAGACGAACCCTAAACACCACCCCACACTTAAAACCTAGCAATGTTCTCATTGCAAATTAAGTCAAAAAGCGGTAAAAAAGTGTAAGGGAAAAGAAAATGCCCCTATTCTCGAGCTTTGGATGACGCGGTCGTGCATAAGTCCTCTCCGGGAGTCGAGACAAGCAACCTAGAAGAAATGAACAAACGGGGGGTTTCAAAAACAAAATACGAATACAAAGTTTTTGTTTTTTTTAATTTTCTATTTTTTTGGATTTTCTTTTTCTCTCTTTTTTTTTACAAATTGGGTTGCCTCCCAATAAGCGCTGCTTTAACGTCTATAGCTCGAGGGTTTATACAATTGACGCTATCCGGGATCCAAGAAGAGGTGGCGATCATGCCACGCCTTGGTGTTCTCGAGTAGACACACCGGGTGATAAAAATCACCAAGGCGGGCAAGTCGAACAAGACGGTAGGTCAAAGCAACAAAAGAGCAGGCTTGCTTCGGAGGTCGGAAGAGGGAGTAGTCGACCACCCAAACATGATCATCCCAAAATGGGTCGACGTACTCCTTCGTCTCCCCGACCGTAACCTCCTCTCTCTCGACTTTAGAAGTAGTCGTAGTCGGGCACGAGAGAGTAAGATCCAACACATCCCCCACTACCTCTTCTACCTCCACTTGGTCAAGTAGCAACAAAGCATCAGGTGGTGGCAAAAGAGGCTCGATTAACTCCACATCCTCCAAAACCGGCATAACTTCATCATCCTTGACAAAAGCAAGTAAGCTCGACAATCCAAGTTCCATTGGAGATCCCAAAAATAACCCCCCCACACGTTCCTCTACAACTTCTTCACAAAACTCGAGAGGGGTAACGCCGACTTCCAACCCCTTCTCCTCACCACTAACTCCACCTCCTTGAAAACTTGTTTCAAAAGACCGTCAAAACTCGAATTGCCATCAACGGAGGTGGAATCCTCCACATCAAAGGTGGGCATCTCGTCAAAACAAGGTTGTTTTAGCTCGTCCACATCTTTGGCAATTTGCTCTACTTGAGTCTCCATGCGAGCAAGGCATTCATCCAATTGTCAAATCGCCTCCACGAGCTCGGACGAGAGAGGCTCAAAGTCCGGGAGTTCGGGCATAGATGAATCTTGAGAAAGTGGGTTATACGGGTCGTCGTTCGGAGTATACGAACTCGAGGTGGGTAGGTCGTAAAATTCGTAGCTCCAAGAATATGAATCATGAATTTGGGGAGCATACGAGTCAAAGCTCGGGTAAGAACGAGGCGGGGTGAGTTGAGCATATGGATCGTCAAAATTCGGATCATAAGAATCATGAGTCGGTGCATACGGATCCATGCTCGGGTTGTGGGGATACGAAATCGGTGTAGAATAAGAAGGGCTTGGGTCGGGATAATCAAAATTTTGGGCCCATTCTCGACCGATCGAAGCATATGGGTCATCATAACTCGAGGGGACCCGATAGCTTGGGGGAGTGGTGTACGGATTTGGATATTCGGGAGTTTGGATATGAGGGTTTGGATAATTGGGAGTTTGGATATTAGGGTCCTCGTATGGAAAACTAGCTCAGTAGTTTGCCATCCTCGGCCAGATCAATCTAGCAGCGGATGCATCCTTTGATCGTCGTGAGTGTGGGCGAGCAGCATCAGGCTTCCCGAATGAGTACCTTGCAAACACAACACTCAACAAAGGATTACGAGTATCGAAAGTCAAACAAAAATTTAAACTAACTACCAACTAAAATAACAAGAGAGATAATTAAAAACACCTTTTGCCTTAATCTATCCCCAGCAACGGCGCCAAAATTTGATCGAAGATTTCTTTACACTCTAAGAAATCGTCTCTGTAATAGTACGGAGTCGGTTGTAGAGCGGTAAGCTTTCCCGAGTCGTGTCTCTCGAGGATAGATATTATCGGCGGTCTGTGGTATTAGTTACTCTCTTGTTAAACTAAATTAAACTAAATCTACACTAAGAAAGCATTAATCATTGAGTGGATTTTGATGATTATGCTAAAGCTTGAGTTTAAGAGGAAACTTTAATTAAAAAGAGATTTAAATGAATATAATGAAAATGAGGGTTTAGGGTGTTCGGTTCGTCTCCACGATCAATCGGTTTTCGCCGAGCACTTAATCCACGATTCGGGGTTGTCAATCCCAAATGTCGATCAAGTATTGGGGTCGTCAATCCCAAATCTCAACAAATTCCGATTACTGGTTCTAAACGAATCATGACCCTAAACCTATAATTTCTAAATTAATTGCATCAATCGGAAATTAAAATAATTAAAACTTGAAGATTTGTGAAGTTTGAAAACAAGAACATCGTTTTGAAATTTGAAATAAACTAAGGAGGGAAAATTTCTTTGGAAGCTACAAGCATAACACAACAACAAACTAAAAAGCTAGACATGATTTCTAATGAAAATTAAGGAATTTCCTAATTTGGCAAAAAGCTTGAAAAACTCATAAGAGCTTCAATGGGGTTTTACCAAAAATAGTAAATGATGAACATGAAATGAAGAACAAACTCAACAACATAAGAAAAGCTTGACATTTTAGGAATCATTAACCTACAACAATAATTAAAGAAAACAACAACAATTAACAACTACAAAGCAAGAAATCAAGAGGAATGAATTATCATTACCAGACCAAAAGATGCAAGAACCAAATCTCCAAGAGGTGTCAAGTATTGAATAATATCCACACCAAATTACACTACAATTACATTGATGATTGAAACTAAACTAAAAATCTAAATCTAAGGAAATGGAAAATGGGTTTTGAAGAGATGGGGACTTTGTCAAGGTCCCCAACTAGCCAAAATGAGGATATTTCTTGTGGATAATGGGTGGGAAGCATCTATAGGTCAATCAAGGGCAAAATGGTCCTTTTTTTGCCAAAATCAGACAACCTCAGTAGAGCAGTCGATCGACTGCTTGGCAGTAGCATTCAGGAACCCGAGTCGGTCAGTTGATCAGTTTCCGTGGCCGATAGGCAGAAATATACATAGAATCAGCTATAGGTGTCTTCATATGAAGTCTAAACCTTCGTCTTGTATTTCATTTGACGTTTGATTTGTGTCATTTAGAAATTTCCTCCGAGAGTTATGGGCTCCGCACAAAAACCTGCCACAAGCGAGGCCACGGCGAACTGTCTCCACTTAAAGCTGATTTTTACCATTATTAGACTTCAGAATTCGGGATTGTTGTAAACATAAGATATGTAGACATTTATATGATATTTTCAATGATATAACATAGAGGCAAATGGCACTAGTGGTTTTGGAGTTATGCTTGTATTACGACAGCTGATATATCCACCGAGCGAATGCGTGAGGTAACAATGAATATGGCCACATTCCTCGTCATTTCCGGTCGATCCTTGCACCCAAGATATGTCGTGGATTGGCAATGAGTTTCTAGGGTTTGAATCATCTTCCGACCTCATCGTGGGCCCACTTTGACCAAAGTTGACCTTCAAAACAAAAACTAAGAAAAAAACTAAGAAAATATAAGAAAAACTACTAAAAACAAGGAAAACACTACAAAACCTAAAACTAACAAAATAGGCCAAAATGACTCCTAATACCCATAAATACAATCAAAACACATGCAAACGCTATACAAAAAGGTAACAAAAATGTGTACAAAAAAGTACAAATCAACTCCGCCCCCTCCGGCCTTGTCGTTGCAGCCCCATCGACCGCAGCATGCCCTATGGTGTGGCGGAGCTAGGCGTGCCACCCAGCTCCCCCACCATATTTTGTCGTAGACCATCTGAAGCCATGTGTAACTCACGTCTTAGTTGATCTTTTTCCCACAGACGACGCCAACCAGAAAAGCTTCCGATTAGTCTTCCTTGTGATTCGACTCGAGTCCAACTTACCGCCTACAGCAACTTCGTTCTCTTGTGGACGAGCTTTTTATTTTTAATAAAAAGCAGGTGTAAAAAGTTCAATTCAAAATTTCGCGCCGTTGCCGGGGAAGGCTAAAGGTCGCGATTTTTGGTGTTTGCTTTTATTTGTTTGTTTGTGTTAGTGTTCATTTGTGATTTTTTTTTGTTTTTGTTGTTTTTGTTCTTTCTGGTACATTTAATCTTTGTTTTTGAGTGTTGTGCTTTGTAGCCACATTTTTGAATACTCGAATTTATTTTGATTGAAGATGGCAGGTTATCGAGCGAGTTCGCCATATGGTGACTTATACAATCCACCTTTCGATGAAGAGATGTTTTGCCCAACGTCCAATTGGCACGGGTATCGACCGAAAATTCCTTTGAGCTTTGCAATGCGGGAGTACAATCTAGATGAGTTTTATCTCGAGCAACTCCCATTTTTTCATGGATTTCCGAGCGAAGACCCGCTTCACTTCATCCGAGAGTATGAAGCTATAACAGGCACATTCCCTTTTTTTGGATTTACATGGGATCAAGTGATGATGCGGCTTTTCATGTTCACGCTAAAGGATCGGGCGATTGAATGGTTGACACATCTAGAGCTGATTCCTTAAAAATGTGGGATGAAGTAGTGGATCAGATCATGGAGTCATTCTACTCGTCTGAAAGTTTCTATTGCCTGAACATTAATGAAAGTTTTTATAAGCCGGGTTTGGAACCTTTTTACACGGGATATGATTCGTATGCTCCACCCGATTCCGATTCTTCGAGCTACGCCCCGTTTCCTCTTCTTACATCAAACTCTTATGTTTCGAGTTTCGAGCAGTATTTTCCCCCAACCACATATCACAATTTGAGATATAATGATCCGTGTGCTCCTTGCGAATCATATTCTTATACTCCGAGCTACGATTGTTATCCTTTGTCTCATTCGTGTATTACTGATCATGAAACTCGAGTTGAGGTAAATCAACCTCATTTAGATGAGGTGACGTTATTTGATGTGGCAAAGCCCACTTTGAATGTTTGTTCGGAAGAGGTTTGTAAGACGGCTGAGATCGAGGAGTTGGTTGAGATTGCCCCCCTTGCGATTTTTGATGACGCCGTGAATAAAACTGTGGGGGTGTTACCGTTGGAGTGCCCAGAGGATGTTGGAGATTCAAGCCTCCGAGCTTTTGGTAAAGAAGGTGGAGTTATGGTGCCGATTTTGGAGGGTAGTGAGACTATTGATTCACATTTTGAACCACCCGAAACTTTATTGAAATTTGATTTTGAGGTGGTAGACGAAATGGTCGAGGAGGTGCCCGATCACCCCATGCTACAATTGTCGTTTGACATATTCGAGGTGATCGATTTCTCGCGGTTCCGACCTCCCAAGCTAGTTGGAGTGTTTTGTATCTCGGGGCATGTTTTTTGTGCTTGCCTTGGTGATTATCATCGCCAATTCTTTCTTTTAGAGAATACCAAGGCGTGGCACGATCGTCATTTATTTTTAGACCCGGGATGACATCGAACGTGGATGTCATCGAGCTTTTGACGTTAAATAAGCGCTTCTTGGGAGGCAACCCAAGTCTTTTAATTTTATATGTTTTTGTGTATTTTTGTTCTTGTTGTTTCAAGTCCCCTTCAATGTTGAGGCCCGTTGGACAATTTTTGATGCTCAACTCATCACCACTAGTGCAATTTCAGGGTCGTATCTCTCCTTCTCTTATCTTTTACCATACTTAGGTTAGTAATTTAATTCTTTGTATGCTTGCTTGTGGTTGATTTGAGTTGTGTGTATTGATATTGACTGGAACCTTGACGAAGTGACGTGGTTAGATGCTTTGGTTAGGATATTTAGATTTACGTTCGAACAATAGTGTAATTGTGGGGAATGAAGTGTAAATAATCTATGAAGTGTCTTGTCTTCTGTTCTATTATTGTTTCATTCCAAAGAGTTGAATACTCTCTACTAGCCCCGTTTTCTAATACCCTCTATAGGATTTATTGTAATTTTTATTTTTATTTTGGGAGACGTTAAAACTCCACATGCAAAGTTGAAAAATGTTATCAGTTGCACTTAGCAACGTAAGATTAGAGTCAATGAACTCTCACTTTTGATTTATGTACATTATGCTCGTTTAGTACCTCATCTCTATAGATACTCATAAAAAAAAAGAAAAATAAAAAAAAAGAAGAAAAAGAAAAAGAAAAGAAAAAAATATAAAAAAATAATAAGTACAAGAAGTGAAATCCTTGTACAAGTTAAGTTCTTATTATTATTTTTCTTAGATTATTTTGTAAAAGAGGTGTATAGATGACTGGGCTATTTGGGTGACGACTTAGCGTTTTGAGCAGGGATAGAGGGCCGAGGCATGGATGGGTGACGTACATGGAGTTCAACTCATTACTTTAGGTGTTCAAAAGCTAGTCTAAATCTCTTATCTCAACGTTATCGTGTCGTCCTTTTAGTTGAGTTTTCAGTCGATTTAATGCATTAACTTCTTGAATCATTTAGATGCATTAGCGATTAGGTCATCGGGTAATTAGCTTTTTCTTGTCTACGCCTAGATTTGATTTTGCTTGAGGACAAGCAAAAAGCTAAGTGTGGGGGAGTTGATTTGTACATATTTGTATGTGATTTTCGTGTGTTCTTGCATCGTGTGTTGTTTGCTTTTATGTGTTTTAGGTTTATCTTTTTGTCGTTTTTCTTCCTTTTGATGTTTTTCATTTTGTTTCGTGTTTTAATGTTTTCATACTCTATTTTATAAGTAATAATCTAATTTTGCTTTATTTTTGCGTTTCAGCTCAAAATGAAGAAGACGAGACGCACGACGTGCCGAGGCCCTGTAGATGCCCGCAGCCGATGCTACACAATGCTGCAATACCGTCAATCCTAGCTCCGTCAGTCTACGCACATGTAGATGCAACTTGCAGTTGCGTCGATCCGTGCTCGAGTCGGTCGACGCACTGCCGAGTCGACGCGGTAACCCTGGCATGCGTCGACGCCGACGCTCAGCCCGTGTCGGTCGACGCTATGGAAGTTTGAGCAGTTATTTCGGGAAAATCTATAAAAAGGCCGGTGGTTTCTTCATTTCAAAGAGTCTGGAACGAGGGGGAAAGGTTCAGAGATTGCAGATAACCCTCGGTTCTTGCCACCTTTCGATTCATGTAAGATTAGTGTTATATAGTTCGTAATTTCGTCATTTCGCTTCCATTCGTCGACCAAGTCATTCCTTGTCGATGAAGACTCGTTCGATGGTTGTTGCTTTTCTAGATAATAAGTTTTCTGCACTTCTCTTAATTGCTTTTATAGTTTAGTTTGGCTTTCGTTGTATTTTGATGTTGTACTTTAGTTTCGTTAATTTAGTCGTATTCCTTTTACCATTCTTCTCGTTTTTACTTTATATTTATTTGATTTAATAGATTAGTTGTTATTCTTCATTAGATTAGTTGTCATTTTTAACATCCACTACAAGAAATCTGCTGTTTAGTGACGATTTTTTTTCCACGCATAAAAATTCGTCATAGTATGTTAAACAATAGTGACGTTTTTTAAATTCGTCATAGAATAACACTCTTCTATGACAACATTTATTGTTGTCACAGTTGTTCACCGATTTCTTCACGAATACTTATATTTGATGACGTTTAAATGTATTTAGTCATAATTTTTGGGTGATAAAAAAAAATGGTTCGAAAAACCCATTTTATGACAAACATATAATAAAATGTGACGAGAATTGGGTGTCACGATAAATTTCTAGTTGTGACAGAATTAATTTTGTCACTATTGTTCCCTTGAATAATGGTGACGATATTTGGTGTCACAACAAGTTTCTTTTCACGACAACGCTACAATTTGTCATCAGTTCTAAAAGACTGGCGACAACATTATTGTGACATGAAAGAGTTCTATTTTGACGCCAAATATGAATTTGTCATAGTAATTTTATTTTTGTTACAGACCAGAATTAGGAGACTCTTCCGATAACAATTGATAATAATTAGATGATATTTGGTATCACTGCATAATTGTGTTATTGAAAGCATCATATTTCTCATTAATTTTTATGAATGTAATAGTAATTAAATTTAATTAATATATATTGTATAATATTTGAAGTACTCAATAATATAAAAATAAAAATAAGAATCTAATGTTAAAGAAATATATTAATTAAAATAAGTTGTAGAATGACAACCGCATATATGATAATTAGACAATTTTTTAATTTTAATTATCAAGACTAGCCATGTAAAGAAAAAGTTTTAAAAATAATTGTAAGTATATAAATATCCGAACTACGATCCTTGCTACAAAATGCACTATTTGTAAAATAGAATCATCTATGATGACAATTTACATTAGCGTCATCAAAACCAAACATTTAGTGATGCTATTGAAAAAAATGTCACTTTCACCAATGGTGACAGTCATACCATGACAACCGCTGTGACGCTCAATTTTCGTCACCGTTTCTCTTCACTGACGAAAAAATAGACTTTTAATGATGAAACGTATCGTCATCGAACATCAAATTTCTTGTAGTGATCGATCTTGTTCATGTTGTGTTGAGATTATGCTATTGATCATGATGATGTTTTTCGGCTAAGTTTATCGTTCTAGTGCCTAGGGTCATTTAGAACCATCGGGACTGACAATCCCGATCGTGGAGATGATTCTGGCACACTAGAACATTTACTTTCTTAATCGTTTTAAAGACTTTCAATTTTATTGCTCGTAGATGTTAGAAACCCCCAAACCGAATTGGATCACGTGTTTAGTTTAATTTTAATTTTGTCTCTATGTTCCTAAAATCAAACACCGGAAAAGCTTCCGATTAGTCTTCCTTGTGATTCGACTCGAGTCCAACTTATCGCCTACAGCAACTCCGTTCTCTTGCGGATGAGCTTTTTATTTTTAATAAAAAGTAGGTGTAAAAAGTTCGACTCACTCATCCTCTGATCCAAAACATATGCTCTGGCTTGAGTTATCTGACCCACCTCATGTGATTTCTTGACCAAGTCCTTTGCAGCTCGGACATTGCTATTTTGAGTTCGTCTAGAATGCTCATCCCACTCGCCCCCTATTATCATCAATATCTCACCGCGCACTTCTTGAGTTTGGTTTCCCCTGGGCATATTTGCCTCGGTACTATTTCATTTTTGCCTGGTCTGGGTTTGATCAGTACTGTATGAGCCAGATCTGGGATCTTCTCTTTTTGCTCTCACAAACTCCTTGAGGTGCCCTGCCTGCACCATCCGTTCAATCTCATCCTTCAGATGGGTGCACATTCGTGTCATGACCATACTCATTATGGTACCGACAGAACCGGTCGGGTTTTTCCTTTCGTGGCTTTTGGGAATAAGTCCTGGGCTATTTGAGATCGGTGCTATTTCATTGCCTGCAAAATTTCTCTCTGGGGTGAAGCCAGGGGCGTGTATCGTTCAAATTGGGGACGTCCTCCTACGAGGTCTGTCCATGGATTTTTTGCGGTCATCCTGTCCTCTTTATCAGGTCGCTCCTGCCTTCTCTCCCCTTCATATTTTAGCTTCAAAGCCTCCTCTAAATGGATATATTTCTCCGCTCTTTCCAGGAGCTCTCCGAATTTCTGGGCTGGTTTTACCACTAATGACTGGAAGAACTCGCCTCTCCTGAGCCCTTGCGCCAGTGCATTCATCAGTATCTCCTCAGAAGCCGACGGGACTTCTAACTTAGCCTCTGTGAAACGCTTGATATATCCCCTCAAGCTTTCATTCTCCTTCTATTTCAAACTAAATAACTCCAACGGAATCTTCTGGTACTTTCTACAGCTATTAAATTGGTGTAAGAACGCAAAGCTAAACTCGTCAAAATTGCTAATAGAACGAGGGGGAAGCTGACTGAACCAGAGCTGAGCTGATTTCGTGAACATCATAGGAAAAACCCGGCACATGACTGGGTCAGAAGATTTGTGCAAAGTAGCCACAATATCGAATCGGCTCAGTTGATCCCATGGATCAGTCGTTCCATTATATTCAAAACCCATGGAGCAGTATGAAGCTGGGAGATCATCCCACATGACCTCCTCCTTGAATGGAGTGCTCCGTCGCACCTAACCTACCTTCGCCCCAGCCATTTTCCGCTTCACTTTGCTGACTTCCTTCTGCAGATTCTGCATTTGCTCGGTGAGATCTGGGTTAGTTTTGTTTGAAGTCTCGCTTTCTGAAGCAGAAAAGCTTTCTTTATCTACTTGAGGTGGAGATCTGGTTGTTCGTCGGGTTGTACGCGGTGGCTCCGTCTCCTGCGGCCTTCCTTCCTTCAGGGGTGGTGTTGAAAGTTCAGCAAACTTCTTCTCCACTGCCTTTCCGATAAGATCCGATAATTGCCTCAAGAGGGAATCGTTTAGCGATCCTTCAGCGTGCGTTTCTCCCTGGGGGGATTGAGTTGTGCCTGGCCTAGCCGTTGCCGATGGCCTTGATGTTTCAGGCGTGTCCCTTGGCGTGGCGGAGGACAGTGTTCCGCCCATTTCCCCTACAAGATTTCGTCAAAGCCCATCTGATGCCATGCCTTCTACTCACGTCTTAGCTCGGCAGAATTTCCCACAGATGGCGCCAATTGTTTCACCCAGAAAATAATCAAGCCAAACCAAATACTCCCCTTCGCGAATACTCCGATATTCCTGAAAACAAACCTGACCTGCACCCAAAAATACATTAGAAAGGACCACCGGAAGATTTCCGGTGGAAACCTCTCCGATGCTTAAGTCAGTAAAGCGTGTTGTATATTTTAGTGGGCAATGAAAGGAATGAACAAGAATGTCATACCTCTCTCAGCCTTGGGGCTGAGATATTTATAACTTTCTCTGGCGGGGACCCTTTTCGAGATTCCGAAAATAGAATCCACAATTCTCGGGCCGTTACGCCTATAATCACGACAAAGGAGCCCACATGTTCCCTCCGGGGAAATCAGATTGCCTGATCTCCCATAAGCATCCTCCTATAACCATTCTCAGAGGATTTGGATCAGATCAGGGTGTTTCTCCTGACTCTAGGCCTCTTGGCCTTAGTCTCATCCGAGAATTTCGGTCAGACCAGGATTATCCTAAGCTAGGGTAATTCCTTCAACTCATCTCAATCTATTTTTCCTGACCTCCTCTGGGAAAGTCAGCTCAGGACTTTATAAGGGCACGGCAGGTTAGCCTACTGGGCACTTTCTTAGTGATCCTAAACCAGGTCTTCCCCAATCCAGATCTTCTCATCCAGGTCATATCACGATCCAATTTGGTTTGAGAGTTCTAACATCTAATTAGATGAATTAAATAAGTAAAAATCCTTTAAACAATTTAAGAAAGTGAGGGTTCTAGTGCACTAGAATAATCTCCACGATCACTCGAGAATTTCATCGAGCACCGTACCTACGAGCTAGGGTTGTCAATCCCGACTCATCGATCGAGCGTCGAATCATCCTAGAGACGGTTCTAAATGACTATAGGAACTAGAACGATAAATTCTAGCCTATAAGTATTAACATATTCAAAATCAGAATTTCAATTGAAAGGATGAAAATTACCAAGCATCTAAACAACTAAGATTGCGAGAAATCAGAAACAAACTACTAAATCAAATGAGTACAAAATAAAACGAGAAGAACAAAAGAAACTAAATTAACGAAACCAAAGTACAACATCAACATCCAATGATAAATAAAGACAAATACACAAAGCAAATAAAAAAGTTCAGAAAAACTTATGACGTAAAGAAAACATCAGCAATCGAACGAGTTTACAGCAACGAAGAACAAACTTGAAATGACGAAACGACGAACTATTAAACTCAAATTATACGTGTGATCGAAAGGGGGCAAGAACCGAGAGGTCTCTGCAAGTTTCGAACCTTCCCCCAAGTCCCAGCACACTTAATGAAGTGAAATTGACGGTTTAATATAGTTTCTCTCGAAATAACTGCTCAAACTATTGTAGCATCGACCGACGCGGGCGGAGCATCAGTGTCGACACGTGCCGAGCGCTCACGTTGACCAGGCAGTGAGTCGACCAATGCACGCATGGGTCGACGCAACAGAGAGTCTGCATCGACCCAGCGTCGATCGACACGGGTGTTCTCGGCATCGACACGGGCCTGTATTGCGGCGCCTGCAGGGCTTTGGCACGTCGCTCGTCCCGTCTTCTTCGATTTGAGCTGAAACACGAAAATAAAATAAAATTAGATTTTTAATTATAAAATAAAGTAGAAAAACATTAAACGCGATACGAAATGAAAAACATCAAAAGGAAGAAAAGCGAGAAAAAGATAAACCTAAAACACGTAAAAACAAACAAAACACAATGCAAAGACGCGCGAAAATCACATACAAAAATGTACAAATCACTTAACATAAAAAAATAATAATTAGATTACCACAAGACGTACAATTATATGTTGTCTATCTATATTGCATGTGTTATTTTTGGACGTCCTATAATTAATAGTATACCCAATTTGCAATGAAAAGTTTAAAATTGATATTGTTTCAATTATTACCTTCATTTAATTCATTCCTTCTAATTTCAAGTTCACGTGTTTGAATACACGTGATTTCCTTTGAATATATATTATGTTTAAAGGATTGTGAACTCCCTCATTAAATCACCGAGTGAACTCAATATCCCTCGTTAATATAACGAGGAATTATAAATCCCCCTAGTATTTTAACCAGGGATGTTTGAATTTTCTCAGTGATTTAACAAGGGAATTAACAATTCCTTGGTATTTTGACATAAAAAAATTAAATTTAAAAAAATATAATGAGATTAACGATCAATTAATATTTATTATAATTATATAATATAGAAAAGGAATGGAATAACAATCTTTTCTGATAACTTAGTATATATATAGTGTTAAGTACATGATGTCATATTTACATCACCTATCAATAAATATAGACAATGAGAAAGTTAAGAATATTGTACACATTTCCTTATAATATGCCTGCGCGCGCGCGCGCGCGCGTGTGTGTGTGTGTGTATATATATATATATATATATATATATAATTGGTCGACTTTCTAATGGTGTTAATTAATGAATTACATATTAACGCCATAATAATTACATTTAAAGTATATGGAATGACATTATATTAATTATATTGATGTTATTTTAGATTTGAGTTTTGAGTGCCAAACTACCGAAGGATTGCGAATCCCCTCGGTGATTTAACGAGGGAATTCATAATCCCTCAATATTTTGGCATTAAAAAGAAATTACAAAGAAAAAGTGAAATCACTTATCAATTGGTACTATTATGATTTTAAAACATAGAAAATAACTGAATAATAATTGTTTGTTTTATATATATTATGTTAATTACACACGCATAATATATTGAGCATTCAATACATGCAGTTAAATCTGAATCGGACGTGATCATAACATACATAATATTAACAGTACATATACAATCACTAAAATCTGATATTAATTATTACCTAAAACTATATTAATATCCTTGAAATAATTTCTTGAATTAATTGTATATAGTGCACTTACAATTTAAAATTAAAATATATATATAATCAAAATTTAAAAAAACACAAAATATATAGAGGGAAATTGAATCTCTTGGTAGTAACGAGAGAATTATGTCCCTCATTAACGAGTTAATAAAAGAAAATTAGGGCACTGACATCCCATTTTTCCTCCTTCTTCCCCTCTTTTCTCCGAATCTTCTGCCGCCCAACATATATTTTAGCACCACCGCCAGCCCTGTCGCTGCTCAATATTATGACCAAGTAATTCAACTAACCAAAGAGATTATACCAAAAGACAATCTCTTACCTGATAACTTATACAACAACAAGAAGTTACTATGGGATTTGGTCTTACCGAGTGAGAAGATAGGTTATTTTATATTATTTACTGGCAAGATAATTTTGAGATAAAAAAATTACAAGTTTTGTCAAGAACCTCAGTTTTAACCCATTTCTTAGGGTAATGCAAAATAATAGAAGGTTCGCATCATGTGTAGAAAGATGTACTCCTCATTTGTAAAGGTTATACGCATCTAAGGTGGCTACAAAGGATATAAGGTGGCATATCGAATACATGGTTGAAGATGGTGTTATATGCCACTCATCGGTTTCAGAAGCCTAGAAACATTTCAGCTAAACTCATCCAAAAATTTTAGTCAAAACTCAAATGTAAGGTTGGGACTTTATATGGAATGTTCAAAACCATTTGAAAGTTTTGGTGCACGATATTCTTCGTGGCCTGTTATAGTTATACCCTACAATTTGCATCCTTAGATGTTCATGAAAGAACAATGCATGTTTTTAAGTGTTATTATATAAATGATCAGAAATCCAATAATAACCTAAGTGTATTTGTACAACCTCTAATCGTTGAGTTAAGTTACTTGTGGACGGTTGGTGCTCCCTTATATAATATCTTTAAAAATAAGAATTTTCAGTTGTGAGTAGCCTTTATGTGGACAATAACAAATTTTCTGCCTATTCAATGTTGTCTGGTTGGAGTACGACTATGTGAATGGATTTCCCATACCGTATGAAATGATTAATGCCTTCGCTCTTAAGTGCAGCGGGAAGCAATCATGATTTCAACAATAACCTAATATTTCTTGACTGTGGTCACCATTTTCGAAAAGATAAATGACTTTCTTGAAAAAGACAATCAGTCGAGACTCCACTGCCAAGATTTTAGTCAAGGATAAAGGTTTTGGTAGAGATAGAAAGTTTTTGCTTCTAAAATTCAATGATCTAGATGCAACACGCATTAACGTACAAATATCCAATCTGTCTGGGTGGAAGAAAAGAAACATTTTCTGGGATTCGCTATATTGGAGCACAATTGTACCAAATACAATTTAGATATTTTACATAAAAGAAAAATATTTTAGGCAACATTTTTAATACAATGATTAATGTATACCAAGTCAAGAGATGAGATGAATGAACACTGTAATCATCCTAAGCTGATGCAAGATGCCTCAGAAAAGTATCTTAAGTCTTGTTGCACACTCAATAATTTGGGAAATTTGCCTTGTGTGAATGGGTTAAAGCTCTTGAATTTCCAGATGGGTAGGCATTAAACTTGGGGCGTTTTATCAGCATGAAGAGATTGAGATTGATTGGGATGAAAAGCCATGACTATCACGTGTTCATGTGAAGGTTGATACCAATAGCCTTTCGTGAACTGCTTCCTCATCATGTGTGGAAAGCTGTCACTGAATTGAGCTTATTCTTTAATGAACTCACATCAATAATTATTGGGACCAATGATATGAGTCGTATAGAGCGTGATATTCCTCTAATCTTGTGCCAACTTGATTAAATCTTCCCTCCCAATTTTGTTTTGACTTCATGGAGCATCTACCTGTTCACTTAGCTTATACAGTAAGAACTTTTGGCCCAGTGTAATACATATGGGTGTATCCATTCAAGAGGTACCTTCAAAAACTAAAGAATAATGTGATGAAAAACTCGAGGATCAAAGGCTCAATAGTAAACGTATATCTTGTTGAAGAGGCATCAACTTTCAGTTCATACTATTTTGAAGACCATGTGCTAAAGAAAAGAACAAATTTACCTCAAAATGATGATGGTGGAGCTGATGTACACTATGATGATAGAATTTCTTGGTATTCAAAAAATTTGGTGAAACCTTTGGAAAAAATGGAGAAAGATTCCTAGAGAAACTAGAATTCAACGCCGCAAGAATTTATGTTTTATTGAATTGCAATGAGGTCCAACAATATTTTAGGTACATTCTCTCTTTTAAAGTTTGTATTATGATTGCATATATAAAAAATTAAAACACTTGAACTCACATTTCTAACATATGATGTATTATTTACATGGAGAGTATAAAACACCTCCAACCAAATAATATAGATAATAGGCTCAACAAGAATTTGGAAAATGAATTTTCCACTTGGTTCAAACTCTACATGAGATGATCTAAATTGATGTCCTTGTCTTTTATCTATCAATTATACTTTTAATACACATTATAAATTAAAAGTGGTTTTTCGTCATTATAGGCTTAAGACCATATGAACAATATTATCAAAGAGTACATTAGGAGACTAGAAGTAGGTCAATCACGATGTGTGACTACGTATACTGGTTGTAAGATAAATAGATATAGGTTTCACACAGTCGCCCATGGATCTAAAAAATCAACTTTGAGCATTGGGTTTTGTATTAAAAGATCAACTATAAGGCCAACGAGTATGATTACCATGGTCGTCTTATAGAAATTTTGAAGCTCGAATACACAGGGAAAATGAAGAAGAATACACTCTCATTCAAATGTGAGAGGATTGATCCAACTCTTATAGGAACAAAATTTAATCCTCAATATAAGTTTGTTGATATCTATCACAAGTGTAGACTCAATCTACATAAAACATTTATACTTGTTGCACAAGCTATTCAAGTTTACTATTGCGTGTGCTCGAGTTTGAAACGAGATAAGCTAGATTGGTGGGAAATGTCTAAAGTTAAATCAAGATCAAATGTATAGTTTATCAAGCCTCACCTTGAGCAATCATTTCATGCGAACTTTATAAATACACACAATTCAATATAATTGGACAATATCAATTTCCAATTACATGACCTAGTCAACAATGATCCGGATGAACTTGTTATCGAGGAGGAGGATGAATCAGAAGATGAGTTACTCATGATCAAGATACATACGAAGATAGTTTGATGATAACTTCGATAGTGAAAGTGTTGGATCAGAGGACTAGTATAAATGAGTGCCTGATATAGCTGAATTATGTGTAAAATACTCGCACTGTAAATTCCTCCTATTTTAACTAATTGATATACGTGGATTTTTAAAATGCCTTAATATGTAAAATTCTCATATTTTAACTTATTGATATAATAGGATTTTGTAAAATGCTCGTATTACATGTATTATATATCAGATGACTAGGGGTCTAGAACTTGATGGATGTGGTTAGGTCGAGCATCATTATCTTCAGGTCGATCTGAAGATATGGCCTCATCTACTTTGTCGCACCGCCACTTAGATGATCACGATAATGGTGATATTGTGCACAATTCCACTCCACTAGAGATAATTCCAACCACCCCATCTGACACCAGTACGTTGAGGGTCCATCATTACCACATGGTAGTTGGCATGAGGTTTACTATATCGACTCAAAGTATATAAATTAATAATTATATTTTCAAATTATTGTTACAATTAAATAATGTTTCAACTATATTACAATATTGTAGGCTGCATTGTGCAACATACAAAATTTTGAAGATTTAACGAGAGATCTACGAGAAAGAATTACATCACAATGGTTGGACATGGAAGGCAGTCCCTAAACCACATCACGAGTTGTGGTAGCCCTAATATCAGGTAAATAGTTAATATATATAAATATAATTAGTATTACTATTGAGAATCTTATATATATTAACTGTAACTATTTGTTTTGTAGAGGTGCGATTATTGGAACCAAGATTTATTTATGCACGAAGCTGTGTAGAATGAATTTTACAGAGGTATGAAGAAAAAGTATGACAAACGACTAAACAAGTATAAGCAGCATTGAGATCAGAAGGGGGCAAGGCTGGAGTGAGTGGGAGAAGATGCATGGAATTGAGCAATTATTTCATGACTTTTAGTAATTTCTGACTAATAAATAGTATTAAATAATATATATTTTAACTATCTACATTCTCAACTAGGGCATGACAAACAGAGCAGGCGAAGCCTCAAAATCACCTCAATTCCCAGAAGTGCATCACAAATAGGTTAAGCAAGCCTGATAGCTCTATTATAAGGATATCGAAGCATATCCGTGGGTCTAAATCTTCACTTGATAATTCATGTGATACTGTATCTTTAAATCGTAATTAACTAATTAATTAATGATAATTAATTGACAAAAAAATTAAATATAGAAATGGCAGAAGGGTTGACCGACCATAACATATAAGATTTTTGTATGTACACATTGGAAGTCGGGCGGTATGTTTATTGATCATATATCAATGACTACGGATGTAAGTATCTTTCATGTATAGTATTTAATTAACTTATTTTTTGTTTTTCATAAAGATATAAAATTTATTAACGGTCTATATTTCAGGATGAGTTGCAGACACGTTTGCATGAACATCCCAAGATCCATATAATGAGGTTAATAAGGACCTTATTTATCTTGGCATCGTCGAGTCGAGTAAGGCTGACATTACGTCACGGGGTGCTTCGAGAAGTTGATGGCTTGTTTGAAGGGTTACAAAGGCTCTTCTTTCTCTCGTCCCGATAGGACTTTTGTGACGTGACTCCATTCGCACTAAGAGCTACTCCAAAAGCATCATGAGCATCGCTAGGCGTACAAGTGGACCCAATAGAAGCAATAAGAGGCATATGAGAGAGTCTAGCAGGAGTAGCGCAAGGCAACCAAAGGGCCCAGTGAGAGAAGAGTGAGGCAAATATCCAGGGGCAGCAGGAGTTCAAGGAGCGGATGCAACTGGAGCTCGTGGAGCATCTCAAGATACAATGGTGCGACAAGTTACCGCATCGATGGCCTTAGAGGTGCCCAAACGGTTCTGGTTAACTGGCAAACTGCAAGTTTTGGTTCACCTTCAATGGCTTGGTTAACCATTATCCACGATTCAAAGTTATAAATCAAATCATGAACCAATTTTGGGTGGGTCGATTTTAGTTTGGGATAATCATGAACTGTGAAACTGACGGTTATAATCTTCAAAAAACTGGCATTTTTCAATTTTTGCCAAATTTCTTTAAAAAAATCAATAGTAAAACAAAATCAGCTAACTTCTTGTTATGAACTGAACAAGAGGTTACAAATATAACCGTAACCAAAAGTAGTTTTCATCCGTATTGGTTATGGTTTGATCACCACCGATTTTTTAACTGGTGGTTAAAAAAATCACTAGTTTTAATCAGTTGTGCACCACTAGATGGCCTCGTATCAGCCTCCATCATAGCAGCAGTCTTCACTGCCACCACCATCACCATCGCAGTCATGACTCATTAGTTGAATTAGGACATTCATTTGTTTATGCACTATTGTAAATTTATACTTTGAAAATATTTTGTAAATAATAATTATGTTTTAATCTCCATTTATATTTTTTTACTATTTATTTTATAGATATATAAACACAAACAAGTAATATAATAAATAAATAATTAAATAATTATATTGACGGAATTGAGTCTGTTAATGATTTTTAATTATTTAAAGAAACTGACTGAACCTATTCCCTCGGTATTATCGAGCGAATGTTCTCTTGGTAATTCCGAGGGATATATTATGTCAGTATTTTTCACTATTCAAAAAATCTTGATAGATATAAATCCTTTGGTATTACCAATGGAATATTCTTTTGATAATACCGTGGGATTTATATCTTTCAGAATTTACTAAATTCTGAAAATCCCAATAAAAGTATATCCCTTGATATTAATGAGGGAACATTCGCTCAGTAATCCAACGGTAATTTTGAGGGAATATGTAACCAGTTGGTTGGTGCTTTCTCGAGGAATAGTCTTTTGGTTATCCCTTCGGTAAAAATACCGAGGGACTGAAATTCCCTTTGTGTACCTCTACGACAAGGGTTTTACCATGGGATTTTCCATTGGTAACACTGTTATGGACGAGTTTTGGGGCCATTACCAATGGAAAGTTCTCTGGGTAAAATACCTGTCTTGTTGTCAATGAACTTCTATCTCGATTATTTCTTTTCATTTAGGATTAATATACTCAATATTGACATTTTTCAACATAGTATGGTTTGATATCATCAACTCTTTGATTTCCTGAAAAATAGCATATGCATCATCAATGTATATGAAGAATCTTTCCATCAACTCATATAGGGCCTGTTTGGATTAGAATTCATTGGGATTCTGAATTCTAATATTCAGAGTATTTGGGGTATTTAGATTTACGTGAATGATAAGAGTTCTTATTTGTTATAGGATTTAGAAGCCTTTCCTTTTTACTGTAGATGTCAAATCAAGTCTGGAAAGTGGATGATAGTGTATTAATATATTGTATTTAATGTCAAATTATGTCTAAAGAGTGAATGATATTGTATTATAATATTGTATTCAGTAGTATTTAGTTATTTAGTTGTAAGAAATTATTGGGTGAGTATTTGATTTCTTAGTCTTAAAACAAACGAGCCTTCGGTATTCGTAATACCAGATACACTATTCTGAATGCTAAAACAAACAAGCCCATAATCTCTCATAATTCATTGAAATTCTTTATTCTCTTGAATTATATCAAACATCAAATTGTCCTCTAGTAATGATTCATAAACATAAGTATAATCAGAGATAATCTTATGAGAGTAATTCTCTTCATTGAAGATTAATTAATTAAGTTGTGCCATAACTACCCTCTTATTCCTTGGGCGGGTATTGATAAACCAAGTGTCCTCACTCTTTTCCTTTTAGGAGTCACGACGTCAACCATACCTCCACTAAGTGCGATTGCAATGCCTCTATCTGCAATATTGTACCTCTTATGGGGACTCTTAACCTTACATGCACATTTATAACCGATATATGATCTCATCACTTTAAAAGTCGAATCTCCAATGCATTGAAGATCAGTTGTACATTATGAAGTGCGGGGATCAGGATGGCAAAGTGTGAAACGACTCCTATCATTCCCTTAATAATACTTTTTCTTATCTCCCCTAATGATGTGAATATTTCCTAGTTAAAAATTCACAGATTCATTTCTAAAATAAATACTTATTGTCTTTGAAGACCCATATGAATGCACTGTGCGGGTGAAGTAGGCACATATAATGCTTAACCAGATATACATAAGTATAAAATATTACGCTTATATCTAGTTACAAACTGGTACATAAAATAGTTGGTTTGTAGAGGGTCATAAACAAATAAGTGAGAGTTGTGTGGAATATTGCATAGCCACATGTAGAGATAGGTATATTAGAGTGCTTATTAATTGCACTAATCACCATATATATCCTTTTGATGGTGTCTTTCTTAAGACCTTGTTGTTTATAAACATGGGGGTACAAGATGGTCTACATCAATCATGATTGATATACAACAGTCATCAAATGCTTTTGATAAAAATTCTCTATGATTATAAGTCCTATAAATTTATTCTGGTGGTGAGTCCTCAAACATATAAAATGTGTTAGGAGTTTTGCAATTGAAAGTTTCTTTATGAACAATACGTGTCGAAGCATCGACCAATACCATAGAATACTTGTATGGTCCACATTTTGAATGATTATGTCTATATATATCACCTTGTTTCATTTCAAAGAATTAAATTTTATCTTTATATATTTAGCATATGAAGTTATTGATCATACATTCTTGCTAAAGAACAAGTCTTGAATAAAAAATAAGTAATGTGTCCTTAAGATATGATATGCATATATGAATTGCTTCTGGTGCTTCACAAGGCACTAATGTAATTCAACAACACTAAGGCAACACTTTAGAGTGCATTGGATTTTTATCTCATTTTATATTTCACTCATAATGAAAGATATCCTTCATAGTTTCTTATAATATGGATCATCATGTCATGATCAAACTATTCATGTTGGTCATGTTAAAACATGTATGAGTCAGTATCCAAAAATTCATTCTTGGCGACATTATAAGATTCACATAATCAGAATAGTTGTGAGGTAACATAACTAGATAGACTCGATAATTTCTCTAAAATGCGTTTCCTTCACATACATTAGATGTATATTTCCATTTTTACATTGTGATTATCAATGATAATCATCAGCATGACCATTTTTACATTGTGATTATCAGTGATAATCATCAGCATGACCATCATTAAACTTAACAAGGTTCGTTTGGCCCTTAGTGCATACAAAGCTTGTATGACTCTAATTAAATTTTATCTTTATATATTTAGCATATGAAGGTATTTATCATACATTCTTGCTAAAGCACAAGTCTTGAATAAAAAACAAGTAATGTGTCCTTAAGATATGATATGCATATATGAATTGCTTCTGGTTCTTCACAAGGCACTAATGTAATTCAACAACACTAAGGCAACACTTTAGAGTGCATCGGATTTTTATCTCATTTTATATTTCACTCATAATGAAAGATATCCTTGATAGTTTCTTATATATGGATCATCATGTCATGATCAAACTATTCATGTTGGTCATGTTAAAACATGTATGAGTCAGTATCCAAAAATTCATTCTTGGCGATATTATAAGATTCACATAATCAGAATAGTTGTGAGGTAACATAACTAGATAGACTCGCTAATTTCTCTAAAATGCGTTTCCTTCACATACATTAGAGGTATGTTTCCATTTTTACATTGTGATTATCAATGATAATCATCAGCACGACCATTATTAAACTTAACAAGGTTCGTTTGGCCCTTAGTGCATACAAAGCTTGTATGACTCTAATCAATGTGCCATTAGGCATCAAGAACTCGACAATTCCTCTCCCATTTGATTTATTAGGATAATACAATCACTCTAATCACATATAAATTATCAATTTAATGAATAATTATATATTCCTCTACAAAGTCTTATATTTTTTTTTAAAGATTATTGAGTTAGGTAGAAGGACATACTTTTCATTTTAAGATTTTGCTTTATTTACTAAACATGTTACACTATATAGTATTAATCTTCATAATTTGTATGTAACTATGTAGTAAATAAACTCTATCACATTCAATACTTTCGAACAAAATCTAAACTTTACTAATAAATCAAGAATTATTGGTTATGGCCATCCACCATAAATGTAAAGCAAAACAAAGTTTAATACCAAATACTATAGACTAATGAGGATGGTGTTTTATGATTTCACAAGTCTTTGGAAAGTAAAGAAAAAAATTTGATTAGTAAAAATCGAGAATATTCATTGACTGAGAAAAGTTATTAGGAGAACCTGAACGACTTCGACCACACCAATATATATTACAAAACCCTATGTCTCTTACCTCGTGTTACATACTTCCCACATGGGTAGGGATCAAAATATCCTACACTCTTTGCTTTGGGGTTATTTAAATTATTCATAATAACCACAGTTAATCAGAAAACCTCTTATCCAGAGGTCTGGTATTGCTATATCAGAATATATGACCATAACTCTCAACAATTTCATGTCATGATTAATATTACTTGCTCATCAGTATGTGCTCAAGGGAGGAAAATGGAGGGAGGTCATGTCATTTTATGTGATATTTTTTTCATATGAGACAGGACATGTTTTCAAGTTGTAATATGTCATTTTTGGATGCCATTGACCTTTTTGTAGTAAGCAAATGAATTTTTTTCCATTGAATACTTATGTTTAAAAATGTGTCATAAATGTTCCCAAAATATTCATAAGGTCAACTCAAAGTTCTTTGAATGTTTGTAACTACATGTATTTTTAACACAAGATAGGGTCAATATGAAGCCTCCATTCATTAAAGCATTGACTTTAACATAATTCGACGGATCATTGTCAATATGGGGGTTGATAGATGGTATGATTGTGAAACAGGAGTCACTTCATGAAAGTAGTTTTCATATCATATAACCGATGATACTCGGTTTATTTTGAGTCCAGTATATCAAGTAAGGATAGAGTTAGTTCGATCAGTTTTTTTAGATAATAGATTTGAAGAACCTGTGTCACAAAATTTATTTATTTGCTACTTTGTGGATATTCCCTCAATAATTTTAGCATAAAAGATGTGATGCTAAAATTATTTAGGGATTACAAATCCCTTAATAATTTATGGAGGAATTTGTATTCACTTGTTAATTTTAGTATAAAAATAAATATAATTTTAATACTAGAATTACCTAAGGATTTCAAATTCCTTGGTAATTTACTAGTGGATTTGTATTCCCTCGCTAATTTTAGCATAAAAGTTACAAAAAAAAAAAAAGAAAGAAAGAAAGAAAAGAATTGATGCTAAAATTAGTGAGGAATAGACTTTTAGTTCCTCGGTAGTTTTAGCATCAAGACTGAAGGGTTTTTAATGCCAAAATTACCAAAAAACTAGTTCTTGTTGAAGGAAAAACACAATTAGTGTGCCTTCGTCAACAAGCAACCGATGAAGGAACATTTAGGTATTTGTTATCTTTATGTATTATGAAAACATATATTTGATACCCTATATAAAGGGAGTCTTTGATGAATAAGATAACCCTAATTCTGCCGTCTCTTTTTGTGTCTTCTTCTTTTCTACTTTTCCTTTTATACGTTATCAGCACGAAACTCTAACCTATTGAGAGTGATCGACAAATAACCGTTTGATCACTTTATAATTTTTACAGTACCTTCAAGACGTGTTGGAACACGTTTTGAACCGTGGAGATTGGATTCTGAGACACAAGAAAATATATATAAAATTACTAACAAAGCAGATTTTGTTTTCGAAATTTTATGTGCAGCATTTTTCAAAATATGATTTCACACAATTGAACCGTTGGATCAAGACCAAAATTCGGATATATGATTTAAAACATATAAAAGTTAAATAGAAATGGTGGAGATCTGAATATAAGGTTTGAAGACTTCTATAATGTTATTTTATCAGAGCTACTCATGTTTTCCAAAACTGTCTGCCCAGTTTCCTTGAAAAATGGAATTACACACAATCGGACCGTTGGATGAAGTTGGATTTTGGATGTAATGTTTAAAATGCGTAGCGATTAAATATGTACGATTCTTTCCTATGGCATTACTGTAATGTTTATAATCAGAAATCTACTGCAAAAACAAAATTACAGTAATGCCATAGGAAAGAATCGTATCTTTCCACCAAGGTAATTCGAATTACCCTATTATTTCTTAAATGTAAATAATAGTTATTTATTTATATGGATATATGGCATGATTATGTATTATTGGGCATTATTATACATTATGCTACCTATGATTATATGCATGTGATATTATGTACAATATTGACAAACATGAAATTTTGCAATATTTTAATGATATTCATAGAGTACAAAAATGCATTTTATTACTTATGCTTTTAGATGACTTCTTACTTAGAAATCGTAAACAAAGTTATTTACATGAGAGATTGATCATGATTTTGCCAATATGTTTAGTTAATCATAAATTTTTGATTAATTGATAGATTCATGTATGTTGGTAATTCTTTTCAAGCTGATATTATAAACTCCTTCAATATATGTATCATTGATTGTACATTTGTATATTTTCATGATAATGAAAGTTCATGAATGAGAAAGAATTGTATAAATTAGTCATGTGATAAAGTATATTCACATAATATCAAAGAAAGATTACGACATATATTCTTCAAATTTATTATGTAAAGTAATTGATTGGTATATACTCAAAAGAAATCGAGTACTACTATCAGTCGTTTGATGTGGAAACTAATGTAACTATAATTCCACAATAATATCATACACAAATCCTTAACTGACAAAGAATTATGAAACTAAGTCAAAGTCAGTTCTCTAATGAATTTGAGACTCTATACTGACCCCAAATCTTATATTGGAAGTATATGCAGTTGAAAATTTTCAATAAACGTTGGGATGTGCTCTAACTGAATATTTTGAGAATTTTATGAAACACTACTTCCAAGCCTAAGAGTTTAGTGAAAAGAAAATTGTTTGCTTGCTAAAAAGGGTCAATGACTTTAATATGTTGGAATAAAAACATGTCTTACCATATGTGAAAACGAAAGTCACTTTAAATTACAATAAGTAATTGAGAGATACAATCACACTCTATTTTTTTTTTCACTTGATCAAACATACAAATGCACTTGTATAATATTAATTATGATAATAAGTCATTGAGAGACATGGCATTATTCTTCATAATACCAATGTTAGACCTCTGGATAAGAAAATTTCTTGAGGCTAATATGAATAGTGGAAATAACCTCAAAGTAAAGGGGAAGAGACATGTTGATCCCTACCTATGTGGGAAGAATGAACCACAAGGTAAGATATGTAATAGTTTGTGATATTTAATGATCGTAGTAGAAGTCATGTAGGTTCTCTCAATAACCTTACTTAGTTAATGGATATCCTCTATTTTGATTGATGAAATTTGTTTGTTTCTTACATTACAAAGCACTTGTGAAAGTATAATCACACATTCATATTAGACTATTGTATTTGGTCTTCAATCTTATTTTGAGTTAGAATTATGTGATGTGGTCTGATTTAAATTAGTCATTATTTTTGGCTTATTGGTGAATTTTGCATTTCATTCCGAAGAATCGAATATGATTATTTACCACACAGTCACATACAAGGTTCAGGAGTAAACTATTAAAATATAATGTAACATATCTAAATGTAAAATATTAGAATGAAAAGTATTTCATTCAAATATCTCTGAAGAATGTGAGAACTTGTCGGGGAATAGACAATTATTCACTAAATTGATATTTATATGAGACAAAGTCTTGATTCCTGGTGGCACATTGATTAAAGTCATAGAAGCTCAGTATGGATCAAGAGTGAAACGAACCTTGTTAAGTTTGATGACATTCATATTGATGATTATCATTAAAAAATACATTATGAGAATGGAACTATACATTTAACTTATGTGGAAGAAACCACATTTCAGAGTCAATCTAGTAATTCTACTTTACTACTTTTTGATTATTTAATCATAAGATATGACCAACAAAGAACTTTTGGACACTGACTCATCCAAGTTTTGACACGACTAACATAAATACATTGGTCGTGATATGAAGATTCATATTATAAGAAATTAACATGGACATCTTTTATTTTGAGTGAAACACAAAACGAGATAGAAATTTGATGCACAGTATAGTGTCGAACTAATGATGTTCAATTACAACTAGTGCATTCTAAAGTACTAGGATCACTATATACATTCATATCTCAAAGATACATCAATCATTCTTTTCAAAACTTATTCATTAGCGAAATTGAATGATTGAGACCTGCATATGCTAAAGATACAAAGTATAATATTTCATTCTTATAATTGATCATTGGTGAAACATGTGGACATAACCATTCAAAATGCAAATCATTCAAGTATTTTATAGTTTTGGTCGATGGTTCGGCACGTATTGTCCATAAAAATATTGTATTTGAAAAACTTCTGGCATATTTAGTATGATTGAGGACTCGCCACCCTTATAAAGCACCCAAACTCATAATGCTAGAGAGCTTACATCAAAAGTATTTGATGTCTATTGCATTTTAATCAAGATCGATGTAATACATCTTGTACCCTAATGTGCATATACAATAAGGTCTCAAAGAAGACACCGTCAAAAAAGAATATAGATGGTGACTAAAATAATATTTATGAGCACTCATATATTTATCTCTGCACAGGGTTATACAATATTGCACGCAACTCTTACTTATTCGTTTATGAACCTCCGCTAACCAAATATTTTGCGTACCAGTTGGTAACTGGATATGAGCTTGATAATTCATATCTACGCATATTTGGTTACGCAGTATATGTGCCCATTGCGCCCCCAAAGTGCATTCATATTGGTTTCTAAAGACGATTAAGTATTTATGTTGGATATGAAACAGTCATCCGCTATTTGAAACCTTTGACAGAAAATCTCTTTATCGCTAAATCTTTGGATTTGTCACTCTAATGAGACAGTCTTCCCGTCGTTAGGGGGAGATAAGAAAAAATATTTTCTAATGGAACGACGTGAATAGTTTCACACTATGTCTCATTATGATCCCGCATTTCACAATGTAATGTGAAAGAAAGTAAAGTAAAGTGAACAAGTAATCTTCAAAGTATAGAAAACTCAATTTCTAAAGTGACGAGATCATATATATACCAGCTGCAAATGTGTCTTCAAGGTTAAAAGTCCCCATAAAGGGCACATGTCACATTAAGACATTGCAACCATACTCAGTGGAGGTGTGGTTGAGGTCGTGACTCCCAAAAGTAACAGAGGGAGGTCACTTGTTTCGATCAATAATCGTCCAAGGAATAAGAGGGCACATATGGCACAACTTCAGTTGATCATCAATGAAGATAATTTCTCTCATGAGATTATCTCTGGTTATACTTATGTCCATGAATCATACTGGAGGACGCCTCGATATTTAATATGATTCTAGAGAATAAAGAAATCTCAATGTAATATGAGAGTTTATATGAGTTTATGGAAAGATTTTCCACACACATTGATGATATATACATTGTTGCTCAAGAAATCAAAGAGCACGATGGTATCGAACCACGCTCTATTGAAATGTCAACAAAGAGAAAACTGTACTAATTCTAAAGAATCAATCCAGGTAGAATTAAATTCACTGACAATAAGACATGTATTTGGTCTGATAGTGCTAACCTTACCAAGTTTAAAGCCTGTAGGGTATAAACAAAGTTTTGTCAAAAAGCACAATGAGAAAAATAAACCCATGAGATACAAATCTAGACTTGAAGCATAAAGTTTCTCAAAACGTCCTGGAATTGACTACGGGGATATGTACTATCCCATAATAGATGTTATAATTCCAAAGAATTGAGAATGCAGCTTATACTTGTGGTTACATCATATCTCTATGGGGATCATAATTTAGAGATATATACACGAAAGTGCTTATTGGCCTTTCATTGCCAAGGCAAGTGACTCTAAGCCACAGGGTGTATTTGCAATTAAATTAAAACGCTCACTTTATGGATTGAAACGATACAAACGAATGTGGTATAACCGTCTAAGTGACTACTTGATTGGGAAAAGATAATAATATATGTCCTTGCATATTTATAAAGAAAATAAGTTTTGAATTTGCGATTATCATTGTATATGTCGATGATATGAACATAATATCCACTCTTAATGAAATAAGAGATATCTCTAGTTATTTGAGATTCTAATTTGAGATAATGAACCATGGGAAAGTTCGGTCATGTTAAGGCTTTAAACTAAACCCGAGTTTATGGAATACTAAATTCTACAGTTTGCATATATCCAAAAGATGATCAGACGATTAAATATGGATAAGTGCAATTTGTTAGCACTCCTATGATTGGTTAAAGTGAGGATATAAGGAAAGATCAATATCGTCAGCAGAATGACAAAGAACTGGTGGGAGCTGAAATTCTCTACTTATGTACAATATGCGCATTATTGTACCATTACTAATACACTTGACCAAATATTACTTTCTCAAAATTGTTATCTTGATTTAACTCAAGAAAGCGCAATGTCACTGGAATGGAATCTAAATGTATTTTGATTACTAAAAAAATAATTGACGTGAGTTTATTTTTCTCATTCATAAATACAATTGGGATTGCAGATGGTCTTGTAACCCCTAAAGAAAATGTTGAGTTTACTTCCTAATGTGAAACACCAAATAGTATCGTTGATGTTGGTTACTTATTAAATCCATGTAACGAGATCATTATCATATATGCAGTAGTTCGTGAGTATCTATGGTAAATGTTGTGATCAAATATATCTCTGAGAATAGTGGCTTGAACTCTATCACCGAAGAAAAGGTGATAATATGAGTAATATCACCACAACTCTTCCACAACCAACAAGTATGGACTTTCTTAAGAGTCAAGTAGATTGAGGAAGTGGAGATTTCAAAGTTCTCTTGATAGATGTACATATCAAAGAGAGGTGTAGACTTTAGGGTGAGTCTGAACATAGGTGTGTTTTACTCTTTCTCCTTAGACCAAGTTTTATTTTCCCCATTGGGTTTTGTTATTTGGCAAGGTTTTAACGAGGCAACAATTAAATACTATTTCAACTTTTGACTTGTCACAAGGGGGAGTGTTGAAGAAAAAATACAATTAGTGTGCCTTCGTCAACAAGTAACCAATGAGGGACAATTTAGGTATTTGTTATCTTTATGTATTATGGAATATATATTTGATACACTATATAAAGGGAATCTTTGATAAATAAGAGAACTCTAATTCTACTGTCTCTTCTTTGTCTTCTTCTTTTCTACTTTTCCTTTTACATTTCCTAGGTAATTTACCAAGCGATTTGAAATACCTAGGTAATTTTTATAATCAAATTGATTTTCTTAAAAAATCTTTTAAATGCTAAAATATCGATATTTGTAATCTCTTTGGAAGTTTAGCATAAAAAGTTAATGACAAATTTAAATAGGGATTGCAAATTTTAAAAACATTTTTTTAATAACAATACAAATTAAGAAAAAATCTCATTATTTGTTATTTTTTTTAATGTAATACTTCTTTTTATATATATATATATATATATATATATATATCCAATTCATATAATATGATATATTACACTTCTAATAAGAATAAATAATTGTAATATAACTATTTACAAATATAATTTATAATTTTAACTAATATATCTAATAAATTTAAAAACAATATATATATATATATATATATATATATATATATATATATATATATATTTATATTTATATTTATATTCTTCAATAACAATAAAAAGTTTTGTAATTATTTTCTCACTTTTTATTTGTTATTGTCTAATATATTATTACTTCAATTTAATATGATTTTCAATACATATAATATAATTGTAATACACTTTTAAATAATATTTTATAATATAAATATAATTTGTAACTCTTTTATCTAATATATAAAACTAACAAAAACTTACATCTATCTCACTTTGCCCAGCGGCAGAGTCGCCCCCTATTTACCCAAGAGGTCCTGGATCCGAATCCCTCTTGTGACATTTGTGCAAATTAATATGGAATTACGTGTGGCCTAGTGGGTGTGGCGGGGCAGGCTTCCATTTTTTTTTTTTGAATAATATACCGACAGAAACATATTCAACGGACATTAAAATATGTCGATAATTGAGTTAACGGAGAGAGTTTACTTATAAATGTATTCATCGGTAATTCCGTTGTTATATTAATTATCAACGTAAAAAGTCGTCAATATTTGCTCTTTTTTGTAGTGATCGATTTGGCCAAAATCGCGGCGTTCGGAGGTTAGGCGAATTTAGGTGCTAATAAATTGTTAGATCTCATTATAAAAATAAACTATTAAAGTATTTAGATAAAAAAAATGTACTTATAAGTCATTTTATCTTTTTATGGTAACTTATGAGTTATTACATGATAAAATAAATGATCTTATAAGATGTTATAAAACTATAGTAAATTATAAGTTATTACATGTTAAAATAAATGATCTTATAAGATAGTATAAAACTAGTTAGGTTGGAGGTTATTTTCTTAGAAGCTTATAAGTTCTCCGAAAAACTTACATCTTATATGTTATTTAAAATATAATTACCAAATAATTTTTTAAATCTTATAAGCTCTAATGTATATTATAAGATATTTTGATGAGTTTATAATATCAGGAATCTTGATGAGTTTATTGTTGGAAAAGATGTACGTAGTTTTCTTAGAAATACGCAAAATGATGATATAAAACTAAATAGAGTCGAGTGTTGGATAGTTTTTACTAACACTAGTGCAGAAACAGTTTTTTAGAACGCCCTGTTTCAGATATTCTAGATCGCCCTGTCCAGGCTTTCTGACTAAAGCTGTTCTAGAATATCAGATTTTCCAGATCACCTTTCTGAGGCGTTCTAGAATATCCGATATTCTAGAACGGTTATTTGAGACGTTCTAGAATAATAATTTACCCGTTCTAGAAAATAGTTTTCCCCGGTTAATATGTTCTATAAAATAACATTTCAGATCGGTTACGAAAAAGACGTTCTAGAAAATGTATATTCCACAACGTCTTTCCCAATATGATGATCTGGAAAATGTATATTCTAGAACGTCATCTTGAAAATGACGTTCTATAATATACATTTTCCAGAACGCCATTAAGAAAAAGACGTTCTAGAATATACATTTTCCAAAACGTCAATTTGGAAAGCGATCTAGAATATACATTTTCCAGAACGCCTTTTCGAAAGAGACGTTCTGGAATATATATTTTCTAAAACATCTTTTTTTGTAACCGTTCTCGAATGTACATTTTTCAGAACGTTTTTTTCAAAAAGTCGTTCTAGAATATACATTTTTCATAACGTCTTTGGGAAAGTCGTTCTAGATTTGACAGTATTTGAATTCCCAATTTATTTTTATTTTTTTTCAGATCTATTCATCCCTAAATTGAAATTTTTGCACAAAACACCAATCATTCATATAATTCAAAAATCATCCATTAATCACAATAATACATACACACCAAAATATATCAATACGAACAATATAAGTCACCAAATACACGATCCGTTTTTTTCTCTAGTTTCGCATTTTGTGTTTGCCTCTTGGTGTTTTTCCTTTGAGTTTTTTTTTTCGTTTTTCTTCTTGTGTTGTAATCACCGGGTGAGGGGTTTTTCTCATAATGGTTACCGGAGTTTGAGTTTCGCTCGTTCCCTATTTGTTGTTTTGTTTTTTTCCTACGTTTTCTTTTTTCCTTGTGGTTTGCTTTTGTGGCTACTTGTTTTTCTGTGTTGGTTCGGTGGCCAGGGTGAGGGTCGGGTCTAATCAAGGGGGTGATCCAATTGGCTGGTTCGGTGGGCGTGGCCTTGAGGAGTGACCTCGATGATTGGGGAACTTTCGGGTTGGCTGCTTGAGCCCAGCTCTTTTTTTTTTGTTTCTTAATTTCCTAGTTGTAGGTGTTTGTTGGTTAAGAGGAACTGTCGGGTTGGCTGCAACTCGC
>BMAC01000217.1:1312389-1333743 GCA_014905375.1 Phtheirospermum japonicum
CAAAAAAATTTATAGTTTGGGGGACAAATTAAAATAATATAAATATTAAATTTTTGTTTAAAATTTTATATTTGAAAAAGATAAATAATTTTTATCTTATACTCACACACACACAAAAGTTGTCAATACAATTCCAAAAAAAAAAAAAAAACCCCATAAATTTTCAATTAATATTTATAATTTTCTAAATATAAATATTGTCAATAAATCTTTAATATTATTAATTATTAAACACATGACTAAGTATTATGTAAATTATTATACCAAACTATAAATTTTTTTGCACTTTACCTCCCAAACTATAAGATTCTTTCAATTTGCCCCCCAATTGCCCGCCGATGGAATTTAGAATGAATATTCCACCGGAAATAAAGTTTGGAGGCAACGTAAAAAATTATTGTATATCACAAAGCAAAATAAAACAAAAAATACTTTTGGGGTAAAGTAAAAAAAACTGCATACGTTTATAAGGAAAATAAATTATCCCCTTGTTTTTTCGTTTTTGTTTTCTAGTTAAAAAAAAAAAGTGATACGCGGTTTTAATGTTGCAGAACAAAGATGAAACATTCTAAGAACGTTAAGGTCAGGAGTTATTATGACTTAATAATTGATCTCTTGGCTGACGTTGGATTTCTCAAGCGAGGACACTTGCTCGTCTGAATTCAAAAGGCGTGAAAAAAAGAATGGTATATTCACGTCATTATCGTAGAGTTTTATAGTTTATTTATATTTTTGTATTATGTTATTTGGTTAGACTTATCAAAAAATATTTGTATTTGTATTAAATCTTTTCAATTTAGCACAGGTCCTGAACATCAAGATCTACAGCAACCCCCACCTCGATAAATCCAAGAGTTGTTCAAATTCTTTTTCATAGCTCAATTAAATTTATGATTGGATAAACATCACTGTACCATTTGATCGAATTTGTCATGCAATATTTGTCTAATTTGATTAATTTGACAATCGGAACTTGCATGCTATTTCATCAAATAGTGACCATCAACCAATGATTTAAAAAAGAAAGAAAGAAATATCGAAAGGATTAGTCTTAATCAATAATTACGTTTGCTATAACTCAAGTTTAAATGTGAATTGACCCCAACGTCCTTACCCCACAGTATATGATGCATAAAGTGTACACGAATGAACAACTTTCTGTGGTTGTCTCAATTATTTTTGATAGAATTATGTATCACGATAGTCTAATCCTATTGATTTAATTATTTAATATTAAGTATATTTGAATCCTATTAATTTAATTATTTAATGTTAAGTATATTTGTCTATTTAGGACTCTAGTATGGTAGCAGCATTTTAGAAAAAGCAGTTAGAGTGAGAAAGAAAGTGAGCATATAGAAAGAGAGGATTACGCAAGTCTAGTATTGGGTAGGATTGGGTAGGATATTGGTAGACATATGAATCCTTATCTCTTAAATATTTTAAGAATTAATTATCAAAACCTCGTTATGTGAAACAAGGATTCCTTCAAGGTAATTGTAATATAAGTGCTTGGTGTTTTCATTTGGAAAGATTACGAAGACGAGTAAGAGAAAAATAGAAAAACCAAGATATCTTTTCTGCTACATTTTATGTTTATTCTTAACATCAAACGTTCAAACTAGTTATTGAAACCTTCAAATCTTTCAATTGGTATCAAGAGCGATCACTTGACCTTACTAAGTGAGAATCCTGCGGACGTTGAAGGACAACAATGGACAACACAATGAACGTTGCAATCCGACCTCTTGTGTTGGATGGAACAAATTATGCAATCTGGAAAATTAGAATACGAGCATATATTAAGACGATGGATGAAAGATCCTGACGTGCAATTTTAGCTGGATGGGAGGCTCCCAGAAGAGATGATCCAGACGGTGACATCATTTTGAAAAACGAGGTTGATTGGACTGCAGAAGAACTTTTCACTTCTAATGCCAATACCAAAGCCTCGAATGCCATCTACAGCTTTGTGGATGTGTCCTTATTCAGAACCATCTCCAACCTACAAACGGCCAAAGAAGCATGGAAGCACTTCAACTTTTCTGTGAAGGATCCAGAGGAGTCCAGAGAACCAAACTAAGAATGCTAGCGACACAATTTGAAGTGCTAAGAATGGAGGAAAATGAAACCATTGACAGCTACAGTTCAAAGTTTCTTGACATCTCAAATGAATGTCAATCTCTGGGATCTTCCATTTCAAATAAAAAGCTTGTGAGCAAATTCCTATGTTCAGTAACGAAAGAATTCCATACAAATATCACTGCTATTGAAGAAGCCAAAGACACCTCTGTCATGAGGTTTGATGAACTCGTTGGCTCACTAAAGACCTATGAAATGGAAAAGAATATCAAGCAGCCAAAAGGAAGGAGCATCGCCCTAATCTCTATCCCAGATTCTGAAGACGAAGACTTTGATCTCGATGCCATAGCACACGAGGCCAAGTATGCAAATTTAGATCCGGATGGCATAGCCCTCATCACCAGAAAATTCGGTGATTTCCTGAAGAAAAAGAACATCTCAAGAAAATCCCTGAACAGGCATGTGAAGTCCACATCTGAACCTAGCACTCCTCAACCTCTGGGATAACCTTCCAATAGGTTTCAAAGAAGAGACTTTACACCTACAAGTGCGAAATCTGAACCAAGGAATCAAAACAGTGCCAAGGATCTGGACACTATCCAGTGTCATGAGTGCAGGGGATTCGGACACTATAGGTATGAGTGTGCAAATACTCTAAGGAAGAAGAACTTCATCGCCATGAGTGATGGAGAAGATGAGGAGGAACCAAAAGAAACCGAAGTAGTTGCTGCGATGAACGCCTGTGTCGTCTGGGATGACACTGACAGTCTGAGTAACATTATGTGTCTCAACTCTGTCACCACAACTGAAGGCGATGAAGAGTTCGCTACAGCTTACGAAGAGCTGTATGAAAATTGGTGCCAACTACTTCAGAAGGTCAAAGTTCTCTCTAAAAAAAATGAGAGACTGACACGAGCAGACAAGGAACAACAATTCGTGGTGTTGCGTCTAGAAGCTCTCTTGACCAAATGAGAAGAAGAACTGGATAGAACCAGAGGCGATCTCTCTGCTGCCATGATGACACTCAAGAAACTCAACACTTGATCAACCAGACTTGATGAAATCCTGTCTATTGGGACCATGGTCAGATATGGGATAGGTTTTGAGGGTCCAGTATTTGTCAGAGAAGGTGACAAGTCCTCTGAAGGATCTGTCTCTATGAACAAAATCAAGCGAATAAAGCGTACCTACATCTGTCATCACTGCTCAAAACTAGGCCACATCAGACCATTCTGTAAGAAACTCAAGTCAGAAAGAGCCTCAGGAAAAACAATGCCAGTGAAGAAAGGTACCAACACCAGGACTAACACCACTCGCAAAAATAGAATGGTATGGGTAAAGAAGGAAGACACTCGGTGCAACATGATCTATGTCTCTCTAAAGTCCGGAGTTGAGGACTCATGGTACTTTGACAGCGGGTGTTCCAGACACATGACAGGATCTGCTGAACACTTGACCAATATTATTCAGCACAAAGGAGGCAAAGTTCAGTATGGTGGAGGAGCGCATAGTGAGATTGTAGGAAAAGGCACTCTGTATATTGAAGGGTTGCCAAAGCTTCAGAATGTATTACTTGTCAAGGGTCTTGCTGCCAACCTTATAAGCGTCAGTCAACTTTGTGATGATGATCTTCATGTAAAGTTTAACCGAGACACCTGTGAAGTCTTTGACAACAAAAACTGTTGCATTCTCACTGGAACTCGTACCACAAACAATTGCTACAAAGTTAACTGCAAGGTCTGGTGTCAAAGTGCGTAATCATCTGAGACCTAACTATGGCATCAAAAGATGGGTCACGTCAATTACAAGATGATTGGCAAACTTGTTAAGTCAGAAGCAGTAAGAGGACTTCCCAAATTGATCATTAACAAGCCATCCGTGTGTGGGGACTGTCTAAAAAGGAAACAAACCAGGGTGTCTCATCCAGCAACCCAACACTTCAACACCGCTCGATGCCTGGAATTATTTCACATGGATCTTATGGGTCCTATCGAGTTAGAAAGTATGGGTGGTAAGAAATACTCATTTGTTATTGTTGATGACTTCTCACGGTTCACTTGGATTGAGTTTCTTCGAGAAAAATCTGAAACCTTTGAAAGTTTTCGAGAATTGTCCAAACGTGTCAGTAACAAATTTTCTTTGCAAATTGGCCGAATTAGGACCGATCACGGTAAAGAGTTTGAGAACTCATCCTTTCAAATTTTTTGTGATAAGTATGAAATTTCTCACGAGTTCTCCTCACCAATTACGCCTCAACAAAATGGGATTGCTGAGTGTAAAAATCGGTCCTTACAAGAAATGGCTCGAACCATGTTAATTTAAGAAAATCTGGCAAAAATGTTTTGGGAAAAAGCTCTTAACACAGCGTGTCATATTTCTAATCGAGTCTATTTTAGGACAGGGACGTGTAAGACACCTTATGAGCTGCTTGTTGGAAATAAACCTAACCTGAACTACTTTCACATTTTCGGTTGCATTTGCTATGTATTGAATGATAGATCCCACATAACAAAACTTGATTCTAAAAGCGACAAGTGTGTCTTTTTTGGATATTTAGTAAATAGCCACGCTTATAGGGTGTTTAATCTAATAACCCGTACTATGCTTGAGTTTGTGAATGTTCAGTTCGATGAACTTACAGCCATCTCGGAAAATTCTGCTGAGGATGATGTGGGTGATTTGATTCAAAGTCCACAAGCATCTCCCCTACTGACTCCAAGGGAGATATCTGAAACTGCACCAAATGTCACTGAAAGTGCTGCAACACTTGAACCAACATCGCAGGTGCACGCATACACTAATGGTGAAATCTCTGATTCTGAAGAAGACCAGTCTGCTGAAACAATCTATGCATCTCTAGACAGAAATATATCCTACAGAATACAGAAGAATCATCCTACATCCCAATCATTGGATCTTTGAATGAAAGAAGCACACGAAAGAAACAGATCAATTTCAAGGAAATGGTAAAACGGGTATATATGGCCTCATGATGTTCTCTAATCAATTACTCTTGTTTTGTGTCCACCATAGAGCGCAGGAAAGTGGAGGAATCTCTTAAAGACGAATACTGGATAAATGCCATGCAAGAAGAATTGGATCAGTTTGCTAAATATGACGTATGGGACTTGGTACCACGACCATATGGTGGAAACGTCATTGGAACAAAGTGGATATTCAGAAACAATGATGATGAACTGGGAAATATAGTAAGAAACAAAGCCAGACTCGTGGCTCAAGGTTATACTCAGGTAGAAGGTATAGACTTTGATGAAACATTTTCTCCCATAGCTAGAATTGAGTCAATTAGGTTAATACTTGCAATTGCTTGTCACTTGAACATTACTCTTCACCAAATGGATATCAAAAGTGCCTTCTTAAATGGTGCTTTAAATGAGGAAGCTTATGTTGAGCAACCCAAGGGTTTTGAGGATCCTCACAGACCGCACTATGTTTTCAAAATGAAAAAGGCTCTTTATGGACTAAAACAAGCACCTAGGGCTTGGTACGAGAGGCTCACTCAACATCTTCTTCAAATGAATTTCAAGAGTGGTGAAGTTGATAAAACTTTGTTCATTTTGAAAAATAATCGGAAGATACTAATTGCTCAAATATATGTTGATGACATTGTGTTTGGTTCTAACTGTGATGAACTACTCAAAGACTTCGTGACAAGCATGTCTTCCACCTTCGAGATGAGCATGGAAGGTGAGTTATCGTTCTTTTTGGGGTTAAGGGTTAAACAATTTAAAAATGGAATTTTCTTGTCTCAAGAGAAGTATGCAAAAAACCTGGTGAAGCGCTTTGGTCTCGACAATGCCAAACACATGAAGACCCCCATGGGATCAAGCCAAAAATTGTCAAGGAACGATGCCAGTGAAAGTGTTGATCACACTGTGTACAAGAGCATGATTGGCAGCCTTTTGTACTTAACTGCTAGTCGACCAGATATCATGCATAGCGTCTGTTTGTGCGCTCATTATTAGTCTGATCCAAAAGAGACTCACCTAAAAGAACTTAAACGCATAATTAGATATATAGCTGGAACTTGCAATCTAGGAATCTGGTATACAAAGGACACTAACTCTAATCTTGTTGGATATATTGACTCTGATTGGACAGGTGACGCTGATGATAGGAAGAGTACAACAGGTGGGTGTTTCTTTTTAGGCAACAATCTGCTCTCTTGGTACAACATGAAGCAGAATTGCGTGTCATTATCAACTGCCGAGGCTGAGTATGTGGCTGCAGGTAGTGCATGTACCCAACTGCTCTGGATGAAACAAATGATAGAGGAGTATGGATTACAAAGTAGTGTCCTTACTGTTTTGTGTGATAACTCAAGTGCAATTGATATCTCAAGGAATCCTGTACAACAATCTCGAGCAAAACACATAGATATCAGGCATCATTTCATTCGAGATTTGGTTGAGAGAAATGTTGTGAGTATTGAGCATATTGGAACTGAACATCAACTAGCTGACATTTTCACCAAAGCATTAGACTACGGGGGGTTTTCCAGACTAGGGAAGTCTCTCGGCTTATGTGCTTTTTGATATTTGTTACTAGAAATGCTGCAGCACACCTAGCAACATCAGCTGCAGCATACTATTTTTAACATGCATCTTTTCATTTTTTTTCATAATACATAATAGATCTTGCACAACTCACAATTTGCAGGAACATTGACGGTTTGAGTGTGATAACTAAAGGGGCTGGAACTTTCAAAATAAACAATTGTGGGTTGAATTTTGCAGAAACATGTTTTCTCTCGGTGTGCTCAAAAAATTTGAAATAAAAGTTTGGAGGATGTCCCAGCCAATCATCTTTGAATGATTGTTATACTCTGCCAATGTGCTGAAAAAAAAAATTCATGTTCATGGATTAATCTATATGCTGGTTAAGTGGAAATTCTTTTTACTCCCGGACACAAATATCCTCAAACACAAATGACCTTGTCATTCGCCGAGTTAAGAATTGTCAGTTCATTAACTTTGTTGATTGAATGTCAATGCCAATGCCATCACACAAAGAACCAACACGCTACTGCACTTGTGAATCTTATGTGTTTCTTTTTATTATTAGGTCATTTCTTTTAGGCATACCTTTAGAACATGCATGTTTGGTGAATTTTGTCCTTAAATTTTTTTTTTTGGTAAAGCTGTGCTCATAACAAAAATCTGTTTTTCTCTTACTCAAATCTTATTATCTTTTTGGTGCCCTATTATCAAGTGGGTTATAATCAGAGGTTTGTGAACCTGAGTCACGGTTGCACTTGTCCAGTTCTTAAGTATTTATGAGTTGGGCCTGTCACTTCAAATCCTTTCAGGCCTGATGGTAATTTTATCTTTCGCCTACTCATGAATTGTTTAAAGATTGTTTGTGTGTCAGATTCTCTTCTCGAACCCGTCAAAGGCATTCTCAACACGAAAGCCCTTTCGCATTCAGCTCCCTCAACCAAAGCAAACCCTAATTTCTGATCAGAGATGAGTCCACGAAAAACCAAGGTGCCAAGAAAGTCCGTTCGCTCTCAGTCGGAGAAGGTGAAGATGACGGAGGATAGTGCTGCCGCCGGCACTCTTCCGAGATATGTTCCCCTCGATATTCGAGGCGAGCACGGAGATCCCTCCGTTGTGAATGCAAATGTTGGTGGTTCTGCTCCAACACAAGGACCTGACACCGGGGTCTCTTCTGCAACTATGCCTCAACCAAGGCTGTCGTCTGCCCTGGTTCTGATGCTCGCAGGCGACACCACAGAACCCTATGCTGCGATTTTCAAGGTAACCCCGGGAACGAAATTGATGTAAATAATCTGCCAAATTTAAAACTGATTGTAGAAACGTTTGGGCGAATTGAAAATCCACTGCTTAAGCGCTCTCGATGGTTGAGAGGAATTAACCCAGGTCACTTGCCTGAGGCAGTTCCCAAAAGTCAGTCCAGTGGACCCATAAATATTCCGCTGGAAAGGATGTCCTTTGTGGAGGACATTGACTACATGACTGACAGTGATGATGAAGACTATGCGCCACCGGAGGGACTAGTAGCTGAGAAGGAGGAGATCCTTGTCACTCCATTTTTCTCTGATTAAGAAATTGACATGGTGCGGAAGTTTTGGGCAAAGAGGAAGCATCTCACTCCTCAAAACATGGTGGCATACTCTGAATCAATGGAGATTGATGAGGAGGATCTTCTAGAGGATGAAGATGCACCTTTGGCATCTCTACTGTTGAAAATGGGTAAGGTTGTTCCTGTGAAGGGTGCTTCTTGGTCTGTGGTCCCACCTGTTATTAATGCATGCCATTCTCCTGACCAACCATCACCAGTTTCAAGTCAGTCCTCAGAAAGGACTATTTCTGCTGGTGAGTCTGATGTGAGTGAGGATGTTGGCACACCTCTGCCTGACACTTCTCTTGAAGCTGCTCTCTCATCTCCTACCACTCAGACTGCTGCCCAAGAGGTCTCCGTTTCAGGGTCCACTGCATCTGATAATTTAGATGATGCTAACTTTGAAGTTGAACATGAAGTTCCAGAGGACAATGCCACTGAGGAGGAAAGAGTCAAGAAGTTTTGATCTGGGAGATGATTCTGATGATGAAGAGCTGGACGTGGGCAGTGCCTATGCCCCTCGCTTTTATACGACTGAAGCCAAGGAGAGATACAATAGCTTGCATAACCGAGGCCATATCTGTAGGAGGCTGTTCTGGAGTTTTATGCCAACATGCTTCCCTCAGTGTCTAATCAGTTGTCTGAGTGATGGTAAGGTTTTGTGCATGAAAAAGTCTATTCCTTCACTCCCTCTGTGATAAACAGGTTCTTCGGGACTGTGGATGATGATGAAGGGGTCTCGGTTGACGACTTTGATGAAGTAGCCAAGTTTTTGACTGGTGGGCAAATGACGAAGTGGCCGAAGAGGTTTCTGAGCTCCCACCTCACTTCTCTCTACTCCGTGCTTAACAAAGTGGCGGTGTGCAACTGGGTCCCGACGACCAATACAACTACTTTCACGCGGTCACAAGGAAAGGCGTTGTTCTAGATTGGGAAGGGGATGCGGTTTAATTTTGGCCAAATCGTGTTTGACTGCATGACAAATTTTGCCGATACCACTGCTACAAAAGTTGTTCTGCCCTTTCCTTTGCTCATCTATTCAATTCTTGTCGATCAGGGTCTTCAAAAATACAACGATGAGCATTTCAGCGGGGAGCCTGGCTTGTTTGGACTGAGCACAAGCACTTTGACGGCATGCATTGTGTTGTAGACCTGCCACTGGAATTCTCGGATGATGAAGATGTGAACTCCACCACTGTTTCTCCGAATGTTGGTCTCGGTGTTACTAACACAGGGACTAACACTTGTTCCTCTATCCCTATTCCTGTGTCTGATTTGTAGGTTCAATTGTGCTTGGTTGATCAGCAGATTGCTGGAGCTCAAGCCCATTTATTTGGGCTGGAGAGGGTACGAGACTTCTTCTCCAAATTTCTCCTTTTGCACTCTGGTCAAAAAGGGGGAGAGAAGACTGGAGAGGCTGCAGGTGCTACTGGAGAGGCTGCTGATGCTACTGCTGAAGATACTGCTACTACTGAGGATGGAGGGACTATTGCTGCCGCTGTATCTGCGTTGGACAAAGGAAAGATGAAGGTGGGTGCTGCTCAAGACGATGAGGATGATACCATGCTGATCCCTCGCCGGTCACGGAGGACTCGAACGGCGCACACTTCCTAATTGTCCCCAATGATTCTGAACCCAAGTGTTACTGAACAATTTGTTTTTCGTTTTGTTGAAACGTTGTTTTCTGTTGCTTTGTTTGGTTGAAGTTTAGTTCAGACTTTTCCAGTGCTAGTTCTACTGTTATTTCTACTAACATTCCTACAGCTCAGCAATTCAGGGGGAGTCTCCACTAGTGTTCATTCAGAGGGAGAGATTTCCTCTTATTTTGTCCAGACAGGTAAAAGGGGGAGATTGATAGGATTATGGCTTACGGTAGTTTAATCCTATTGATTTAATTATTTAATATTAAATATATTTGCCTGTCTAGGACTCTAGTTTTGATTAGGATGTTAGTAGACATAGGAGTCCTTATCTCTTAAATATCTTAAGAGATAATTATCAAGACCTTGTTATGTGGAACAAGGACTCCTTCAAGGTAGTTGTACTATAAGTGCTTGGCGTTTTCATTTGGAAAGACTACGAAGACGAGCAAGAGAAAAGCAGAAACACCAAGATATCTTTTCTGCTTCATTTTATGTTTATTCTTCTAAGTTCAACTTGTTCGAACGAGAAGAACTTTTAGGAGCAATTTAGTTTTGCATTCTTTTTGTAATATTGCTAGAATCGTTTTTGTGAGATTTCTAAATATTTCTAGTAATATAATTTATGGCCTACGGTCGCGCTCTGTGAGTTACCTTAACTCACAAACAAAAATTATTATTGGCTTAATTTTATTATTCCGCACATATGTTGGTAAAAATATTCCGGCATTATTACTAACATCAAACGTTCAAACTAGTTATTGAAGCCTTCAAATCTTTCAGTTTTGTTAAAGTTGTGTTTGAAAATGGATTTGTCGAGGTTTACATACTCTTTGATATTTAAAATTTTATATTGCTCCGTTTTTTAAAAAGTATCGTTTTAAAACTTTTTGGTTCAAAACTATGGAATATAAATATTTAACAAACACACCCTCAATCAATTAATGATATTCCTATTTAATTTCTTTCATTCTTTCCATATAGTTATCCTATTACCATAAATTTATTTATATTTCTTAAAATAAGTGAGGATAAAACTGGAATAAAATGGTAAAAAATTCTAAAACAAAACTTAATTTGTATTCCCTCCGTTCCTAATTAATTGGCGTTCTTGACTCTTTCTCAAATTTTTGATTAAATGACGTTTAAGATATTTATCACTTTTTCTATCTATTTCATCTCTATCACAATCTTAATAAATTTTTTATTTTTTAATTTATCAATAATATTTTGTGATAGATAAGTATTAAAAAATATGTAAGTATGAAAGAGGGAAATAGATAAACAAGAGTTTATTTTATGTAAATGAGAATAATACATATATAAGAGATTGATTATTTGAGGCAATTTAGTCAGATTACACAATTTTTAATTCTCTTTTCTCAAACCAGATAGTTATTTATTAAGAACTAATTTTAATAAATCTTTTATTTTTTAATTTATCAATAATATTTTGTGAAAGATAAGTATTAAAAAACACGTAAGTATGAGAGAGAGAGATAAAGATACACAAAAGTTTATTTTATGTAAATGAGAATTATAGATTGATTATTTGGACAACTTAGTCAGATTACAGAATTTTTAATTCTCTCATCTCAGACCAAAACGTATTTATTAAGAAATGGAGGGAGTAATAAAATTAAGTGTCTAAAATGAAACTTATTAATAAATAATAAAAAAATTTGTTTATTACAATATTGACCATCTTGTATTTTTACGGCAATTGATAACTTATGCCTAAAAATAAGATGATGATGTATTACTATAGGAAGTTTATGTACCTTCGAGGTACCATAACTCATGTAATTTTAATCGTTAAATTATTTCAATTTTTATTTAGTAAGATACACCAATAACTTAAAATACATGGAAAATACTGTAAAATTCTCCATTACTATGTATAATGTATTTGGTTGTTTTATTTGAACATAAAATATAACTAAAACAGAGTAGGTAGTTTTTATTATCAATATAGAATCATATTAGACATTGTTTGAAAATTGAAATCTGGATCATGATACAAATAAGTACTGAGATTAAAAATTCGAATCGTCGTGGATAAATCAAAGATCGAAGAGTGAATGGATGATTTTCAACCTATTATAGCTTAATCTTTTGACTTCACGAGAAAAGGTGCATATTTTAATTGACTTATTATATGTATGTTATTTTGGTCGTGGATTCGGGTGAAAAACTGGTTTCCAAATATGTGTAGTAACGGTGAGTCGGTGACATGTTTGGAAATGAATAAGAAGTAATAATATATATATCTTATAAAATATTGGGCACGTGGCTCTTTTATACTCCATTCATATATAACCCGAGTTTAATCGAATGATCCTTCGGTTTCTTTTTAGTGGTCGTTTTAAAGAATATAAAAATTAGAATTATACATCCTTAATTAATTATATTTTTAATTTATCTCTCACACTTATTTTTTTAATTTGCTTTATTAATATATATTAATCATATAAATATCGTTATTATAAATGTATATATGTTAAATATGATACTAAATGTTAAAAAGATTCTAAATAATCATATGAAATAAATATTTAATATATATATAGAATATATTTAAAAATAAAAAATAATAGTCGGGGCGGGGTGGGCCGAGTACCCACGGGACGACAAATGGTACCCGTCCCCGTCCCGCCCCACCTGGGTCACGGGGCGAAGCATCTAACACAGGTCGAGTCGAGACATAATTGTCATCCCTAATCACACACCGTGAGGCAAAACATGGACTTTCAACATAGGCTAGCAAGATGGTGCTTATCTAAGATTCTCTTATATATACTTGATCAGATAATACATATGTGATTTCGTTATAAACTATACAACAAGCAGTGATAAGTATGTTATATATATAATAGTGCTTAATCTGTTTGATGTACGGAGCGAATTGAAATGATGGTGTAAATTCATTCGATATAAGTGTAATATTATTAATTTATTAATGTAATAATAATAACTTAAAATACTCAAGTCACGATCTGGTCAACACGAGCAAATTTAAAACAAAGGGCGTGGATATACGCAATTCGTTTTATTTATTAGTTCACCCTACTATAAATGTTATCACGAAAATAGCAATATTATCCTTAAACCATACACCCCTAAATACTTCATCCCCTTCAACTCTTCACCACCACTACAGTCGTCGCCCATCACCGCCATCACTGCCATGACCGCCGTCTATTGAAAAACATAAACAAAACATACATACAGAAACACGTTGCCGCCGTCGTGCCATTGAAGAAAGAAAAAGAAAAAAAATGCCTTGAAAAAAGTCGTTCGAACCAAACTTTCGAACACAAAATATATGTTTAAAAAATCGATTTGAAAACAAAATACAACTGCGAAAAATTAATTCGTACACAAAACACACAGAGGCGGATTTATGGCCACCATTGGGGGAGCCACGGCCTCCCCAAGTTTTTTCAAAACTCCTACTATTATGTAAGATTATTTTAGTATTGAGATTATATAATACTTTGCCTCTATAAAGTTTTATTTGTTTAAGATGGTTTATTGGTAAACATACCTTTTATGTCTACAACTACAATAAGTGCAAGGTTCAACTCATGTTGATGATCTTTGTCTTTTCTTTTTCTTTTTCTTTTATTTGCCTACTCCTTTCTTATTGTTTTACTTATATTTTACATCAACATACAATTTAACAACAAATATATTTTATTTTTCTTGCCTACCACTTTCTTCTTGTTTTACTTATTCTATTTGACATACAATTCAACAACAAATATATTTCATTTGACCTTTTTCTTTTCTAGTATAATACTAATGAGTATAAATTTATATTTTCACATTAACAAACATATTTTATTTGGCCTTCTTCTTTTAGTATAATTCTACTAATCAATATAAATTTTAGTTTTCATATCAACGCACATACTAAATAACAAACATATTTGATCGAATATGTTTCAAAGACTTTTGATTTTCTTACTTATTAATATATATCTTGGTTTTCAATTTTTTTAGTCCTTATTTTTTTATATAATTATTTTTATCTCTTATTATGCGGCCTCTCCAAACTTGGAATCTTAAATCCGCCCCTAAAAACACATGTTCGAATAATTGATCTGAACACCCCTTTAAGGCTTGTTCGATTTTTTTTTCAAACAACGTTGTATTGTTAGATCAAAAAGTTCAAACACATGACATATGCTCGAGAAATCAGAGACAAACACCATTATTTTGCATTTTTTTCTTACCCTTTGTCGCTCAGATCCAACACTTACCTTTCACCACCCATCACGTTTTTTCTTCTTCCTGTTCGACGGTGTGATGGACGATGATAATGACAGAGATGGAGTGGTGGTGAAGGGTTAGAGAAGATGATGTATTTTGGGGTGTAGTATTTTGTGGATTTGTTGATTTCTTCTTATTGGAGTGAACTCATTAATAGATGGGGTGGGGGTGTAGTATTTTGTGGGTTTGTTGATTTTTCTTTTTTGAGTGAACTCATGAATAGATGAGATGTCTATATTCGCGCGCTAAAACAAATTAAAGGTAAACAACTCCACATTTATATATTATGAAACAACTTTTTGCATACTACATTATACGTCAAATTATAGTTTAACTCAAATGACAATAGTTTTAAGCTCTCCCATTTAGTTAGTCGCAAAACAATCATATCAGTCACTTTTATTACAAATCATTGAGTTCATCTCCTTGTTTAGTCTTTGTATCAAAGACAAAGTGATGACCTTATAATAAATTTAGACTTTTCTAATTATCTATACTTGTTTGTCAACATGTACACGAAAGTTTATCATTAGATTATGTCATAATTCAATCACATCAATTTGTTTGAGTACAACTTAAGTACAACTGAATAATCTAGTTGTACTTTAGCCGTACTTTGTTGTACGTTTTATTTTAGATATAATTTATATCAACATAATTATAAAATTATTAAATAAACCTTTAACCAATAAAAATATAATACTTGTAWTATAAATTTGAAAAAAAAATATAAAACCAACTAAATAAATACAATAAATTGTGTTTAGATTATAAATTTATATTAATTAAAGTAAAATTAAAAAGTCACAAAATCATATATATTATAAATAATATAAAATGAATCCTAACTATTTTAAAATTGGATTATAATATTATGAATTCTAAATAATTATTTAGTAATAAAAAAACAAATAAATATTATAAAATAATAAAATAAATCATAAAATAATATATATGTTAAATATATATATAAGAAATATATTTTATATACAAATACTTATTAAATAATTTTAAAAAAATTATGAAGATAGTAATAGTTTAAATAATATAAAATAAATATTATTTCACAATAATTCTATAGAATAAATCAAAAATAATTTAAATCCTGAATAATCATTTACTAAATCCTAAAAGTAACAAACCACTCTTAAAATGCTATAAATAATAAAATAATCATAAAAATATGAATTTAGTTAAATAAAAATAACATATATGTTTTAATTAAAAATGGTTCTTAATCATTTATGAGATAAAATAAAATATAAATATAAATATTATAATGTAAATATGAAATTATTTTGAAATCAGATACAAATATAATAATCAATTTGTAAATATTTATTTTAAAGACATTGAAATAATAAATTGACGATAGTAATCAAGTAAATGAAATAAATATATAATAGTTAATTTTAAATAGTTTTTTATATATTGAAAGTTGATAATAAAACAATAACAAAGATCAAGAAGTTATAAAATATAATAAAATAAATCTTAAAATATTTTAAAATATAAAGTAATATACTTAATTAATGTTATATTATAAAAAATCATCTCCTAAATCTATAAAATAAAAAATATATAAATATTGTAAAAATATAAAAAAATGTTACAAAAATAAAAAAAGAAATACCAAATAAATGAGGCATCGTATTAAAATTTTAATTGAGGGCCTTTGTATTTATTATTTTTAAAATAACCCGGTAATTGACTCGAGGTAGCCACTGAGTAATTAACCACCACGTCAGTTGATGAACCTGATAATAAATTAGAATTTATGTATAGATTTCAGTTTATACGAAAATAATTATATAACCAAGAGTAATAAATCATTTATGCGTGGATTTCTAATGTTAAATACTTAAAGTCATAGTAATTAATCACAAATTATTAATATACAAACGTTCATAAATAATTATTTAGTTAAAAATTTTAAAATAATTTATTGAATTCTCTATATTATGCGATTATATAATTTTTTTTTTCTGCCCACATATAATTCTGACTTCAAATTTTAATCAAATAATTTTATAAAGTTATTTACCTTTTACTTATGTTCATAATATAATTTTTTAATCTTTTTTAGGAAAACGAAAAAAAAGTGTCATTGTCATGTCTATGACACGTTTAGGGTTAAAGTTTGGTGCATTCGAGTTTCACTCGAGTCACATATAGAAAATTGAAAAATATGACGCTATTAGGTTTGTTCTCGTATCATCTGATCTAGTCAACAAAAAAAATTATGGAAGAAAAGACAAGTTCTTGTTACCGATTATAATTAATTTTTTTTTTTGTCTTCGTTGCATCAATTTTCTAGTTGTAGTCATACTATCTTTTTTTTAGTTAACAAAATCATTAAATAATTTTTAAAATCAAATTTAAATTTTTATTTTTTCTCCTAATTTTGTTTTCATTATATTATATTTCTTGTAATTTTTGATTTTTTTTTATTTTTATATTTAGTTAATAATTTTATATAACTTAATGGTACTTTTTTTGTAGCTATGAATTCATATTTAATTTTATAATATTAGCAACCTTTTGATTTGTTTCTATTTTTTTTTGTATTTATTAAATAAATATTTTTAATTTATAATATTAGCAATTTTTTCGGGTTTTGCAGATTTATAAACTAATTTATTTAGATTTATTGTATATTATATATATTATATATTTATATTTTATTTTTCAGATTTCTTATACGCACACACACACACAATATTTTTGTAGTTGCTATTATTGTTTTTATTTTATATTTTTATCGATTCCTTTATTTTTATATTTTTTTAATAATTTTATAGAATCTAATTAAGATTTTCTTAGTTAGTTTAACTTATTTTATGAATTTTCTCTTTAATTTTATTTGATTGTTGAATTTCCGGTTTTGTTTCATATTTATGAAAAAAAATATTTATAGTTTAATTATAAGTTCTTATATTTTTATCTGTATGATTTTATTAATATTTTTCAATTTTATTTAAAGCATTTGAAGGAATATTTATGTTTTAATTTTTGTTTTTTGCGTTATTCAAATTTATTAACTAATTATTTACATATATTCATATATTTATTTTAAATAATTTTTTATATTATATATTTTCTTCAAAGAAATTTATATTTTTTTATTTTTCTTAGATTTATTTATTATTATACATAATTCTTCTATATATTTAATATTTTCTTTACATAAATTATAATCTTCAAAAGAATATTTACATAAATAATTAGACAAATAATAAATATGTATACTACAAATAGCAAGTAAAATGGGCGGAAAAATCTTAATAAATATTATAGAAACGTTAGCCTTTATATATATATATATATATATATATTATATATATATATATATATATATATATATTGCACATATCTAAAGTGTTCACTTTGCAAGTCGTACGAGTTACTGTACACGTGGAGAGATCATAAGGCTGCTGCAATTGGTTATCAGCAGAATTTTTTTTCCCTCACTAGAAAAAAAAGACACCAAAAAGTGATTGATTATGATGCATAATTCTTATTTTCCGCTCAATAAAATATAATTCAAACCTCTCGCTCATCTCTCCACTATCATTAACTTCTCAATATAAAATTTTTGTAGGTCCATTTAATTTTTTTATCAAATAATTTATATATAATCACTTACTAAACAACGTAAAAATTATATTCAATTATATCCCAAAAAAAATTTAACTGTAAAACAAACGAATTAAAACAAAAGAATATCCAATCACCGTACTCACATATCCTTCTCAAATAATCTGATCAACTGCAAATAGATGCCCTGATACTCGGATCGGAATACAAATAAAAAATGGGACCCTAAATTTCCACCGCAACTCATTTATTTATTAAGAGTAAAACGTATCTAACGTTACCATTTTTTGTTGATAATATTTGTTCAACTGTCAAACCACTAAGCATCAAGTATTTCTTATTTTAATATTTAATAAGGATAATTTGGCGCAAATATGAGTCATAAATGTGAAGAAGTCGTATTTGAACATGTGTAATTTGAAAAATGGACAGTGTTAATGCAACGGACAAATGACTGAATAGACTCCTCAACGGACATATATGTACGTGGGCTATGGAGCCCATCACATCTCTCTCTCTCGATCGATATTTCCTCTCCCCTTATATATATTTACATAATAATAATGTATATGTCTTGAATTTTCCTTCTATTTATACACATCAAACTTTATATATACACACACACGTACGATATTAATTAAACACTGTAGTTCTTGTAAGGTTTGTCTATAAGATTTAGCCAAAAAAATATTTTGTCACGACATAATAAATATTGTCTTTTTAACCCAAATTATATTGACCAATTACAAATCACTGATATTTTTACAAATTTAACAATATATATTGTATCTATTATCGATAATTTTTAAATTTTGTAGGTAAATTTGTGCGTAGCATTTTATTTGCAACAATTTTACTTATGATCTACAGTTTCCTTATACGGGGACAATTTTCCTGTGGTACATTTTTTTATATATAATAATACTATCAATAATTCACGTTTTTGGTGTATTATTCATCAAGACATTTTTACATTACTATAAAGTTAAAATAATATGATAGATAGTGTTCCTTTGTACCTAGAGATGGTTGTTTTGTTTCTTTCAAAGATTAATTGGGTATTTTTTTTTTTTTAAATTGAACCGATATTCATCTCTTGCAAGTAATTATTAGTTAATTACTAGGAGAAGTGTGTTAATTACTAGGAGAAGTGTGTACTTATTCATTTAATTTACAAGTAATTGACTAGTCGAAAAAGTGCAATCATAATCGATTCTTGTGAAGCACGACGTGGGTTTATTTTTTGTAAAAACAGATTAAATTTGCAATGTAGAATGGACAACAGTATTTAGAACAATCCATATAATAGTAAGAAGATAAATAATTTAGAAAATCATGATTTTTCTGGGAAAGAAAAGGGCTGAAACCAATCCATTCGATATTGGTTGGAGTTGATTTGGTAATTCGACCTCAAATAATCGTATTCGTGTTAACAAAAGTTCATTCAAACTCAATTCTACTATTATTCAAATGAAATTCAAAATATAACTCTGCTTGGTTACGCCTCTATTTGATACGTCTCTTTCGTAATTCCCAACCCTATACAAAATTTGTCAAAATTATGCAAAACTTCCCAATCAAATCAAGCCCATCACTGTCAGCTCCCAACGTACACTTGATATTTTGTCTCATTAATTTGCTGTTTTTGAGTGCTCCCCTAAAAAATCAAACACCACACGTATTTTTGCTACCATCACACCTCAACTAACACTCTTTTTTCATCGCTATATATAAATTACGTAAAAGTACTTCATTTCTCATTGCCCCCCTCTCTCTCTCTACATGTTACGAATATTCCCCACTGTTCTCAACTTAAAATAAGAAACAAATTGAATATGGCGGAGCCACCGTGTTCCGCCGCCGCCGCGAACTCTTCATCTTCACCAGCCTCATCGTCGTCTGCGTCTACTCAAAACTCTAAAAACTACAAACCCGGATGCGAAGTTAATAATAACGACAAAAAGAGCACAAAAAGAGCTAGAGAGAGTGGAAATAAGCATCCTGTTTACAGAGGAGTGAGAATGCGGAGCTGGGGCAAATGGGTCTCCGAAATCCGGCAGCCGCGGAAAAAAACGCGCATTTGGCTCGGGACGTACCCGACGGCGGAGATGGCGGCGCGTGCACACGACGTGGCCGCGATGAGCATCAAGGGCGACTCGGCGATCCTCAACTTCCCCCGCCTCAGCGAGTCGCTGCCGCGCCCGGCGTCGCTGGCGCCGCGGGACGTGCAGGCCGCGGCGGCCAAGGCGGCGGCGATGGAGGAGCTCGCCCCATTGTGCTCCTCGTCTCCGGCGACTTCGAATAGCTTTACGTCGTCGAGTTGTGAAGCGGCGTCCGACGATCTGGGGGAGATTATTGAGCTGCCGAGCTTGGAGGGGAGTTACGAGTCGGCCGAGTCCGGCGGCGAGTTTCCGGTGGTTGACTCGGCGGAGGGGTGGCTGCAGCCACCGTGGTGGGCGTCGGATAAGGATTTCTGTGAGTATTTTCTTGATCAAGTGGCGGCTGGTGGTGGTGGGAGTTTTGAGTCCATGCAGCTTTGAAACACTCGACTCACATGGTCTTGGTGAAACTAGAAGGTGTGCGTTGTGCTTCTGTGCTTGTACCTTGTGATTTTTAGGGATGAATACTATATTTGTACATATATTTATTATATCCCTTTGATTTTTTCAATATTCCATCTCTTGACTTTTCATTTTTTCGTCAAGTTTCATGTGATTTTAGGTTATCACACTGTACATACGAGAGTGGGTACAGTTTCTTACCTTTTTTGGCAGTACTTAATATACGTTGGTCATTAAATTGTACACATCTCATGTTTTTAATCTCTCTAGTTTAAAGAAAAAAAAAAAAAAGATGTAGTTTCGTAAACGGATAATATTTTTTACCCCCAATTTATGCGTATTTTATATATTGCCCCCAAATTATTTTTGGTTTTAATTTGTCTTCTGATGTACAATAATTTTCGATGTTATCTCCAAACTTTATTTTCGTCGGAATATTCTTTCTAAATTCCATCGACGGGCAACTAAGAGGCAAAGTGCAAAAATCGTATAGTTTGGGGGGCAAATTAAAATAACTAAATATTAAATTTTTGTTTTAAAATTTTATATTTGAAAAAGATATATAAACTTTAGGAAAATTTTACAGTGACCCCCATTTTTACCATACTCATGCATTTAAGCTAGGACGTGTTCAACGGTTTGTGCAAACCAGCCAAAACCGCCGGTTCGAACCGGCGGTCAACGGTTCGAACCGGAACCGTAACCGCCAATAAGGCGGCCGGTTCCGATTTCCCCATATCCCAAACCGTAAACCGGCGGTTCAAACCGCCGGTTAGAGAATTAAAAAAAATAAAAATTGCCAGTCGATCGACTGACCCGTAGTCGATCGACTGAGTCGCAGTCCAACTCGTGAATTTTATCCCTTTTTGACAATTTTTACCCATGTGACTTTGTATTTATAGCATCTTTCTCCAACCTTATCCAACTCTCCTTGGTGGTTTTGGACATAGTTCCATCTCCTCCAAGCACTTCATTTCTCTTCCAAAGTTGCAATGTAAAACCCTAGCTTAACTTCAAATGTTATAAATGGTTCAATTTCATATTTTTTTAATAAATTTAAATTTTCAAAGTATTTGTTATTATTTTCCCACTAA
>BMAC01000217.1:1334371-1344722 GCA_014905375.1 Phtheirospermum japonicum
TTATTAAATATGAAACACATGACTAAGTATTATGTAAATTATTAGGCTAAGTAACATAATAATATATTATTATGTATTATGATTGAACAAAATAAAATAAAGATGTATTTCGTATATGCATTATAATATTATGATACGAAATAAAATCATTATTCGATATTATTATTTGTATAAAAGTGTGATTAAATACTATATTAATCATGAGTACATTATTGTATAAGATTGTATCACCATATTACATAGAGAAAAAGTGCAAAAACGACTTTAATATTTGCGTTCAAGTGCAATTATAATTATATTATAAGATAATTTTTTAATAATATATTTTTAATTATATTACTAGTTACTATGATATCATTTCACGATTATATATATACTATATATATGAGATATAAATCTTATTTTTAATAAAAATAATACTTTTACATAAAAACTCAATATTAATATTATTTTAATTTATCATCCAAATTATAAGATTTTTGCACTTTACTCCCCAAACTTTAAGATTTTTTGCACTTTTCCCTATAAATTATAAGATTCTTGCACTTTACCCCCAACTGGTCGTCGATGGAATCTAAAAGGAATATTCCGCCGAAAAAGAAAAAAGGGGCAACGTCGAAAATTATTTTACATTAGTGGGCAAAGTGAAACAAATTTTCTTTTTCGAGGGGCAATGTGTAAAAAATCGCATATATTGAGGGGCAAAAAAATATCCCTTTTGTAATATATATATACATATTTATAACACAAAATATAAATACACTATCTTACATAGTCTATCACACATGAAAAATTAGGTACACAATAACCATGTACTATCTCCGTATTATCTTAGTTCCTATAATAAAGGGGAAATTACACAAAATACCTTTATCTTGGGTAAAATAATTTCTTACTCACATTGGACTTCCAATTATGTCTCTTTTTACTTCTTATACCTAAATTACCTTTAAGTTTTCATTTTTACGTTCAACCTTCATGCTCACTCACCGCCAGAACAACCATCATTCTCAACTGTCTCCGTCAACATAGTGTCGCCACCGTTTTCTCAACCAGAGCCACCACCGACAACGTCTCCCCTCTGCCGCATTGAGATGCTGAGACCACGCGCCGCCGTTAGTCCAAAATCCAACCAGCCGACCACCGGAGCCCCCCCATGCTGAACCAGACAAGCCACCTCGCCTACCGCTACACGCTGCCGCCGGAGTTTTTCACACCCGCTCGCTTGTTTTCCAGTCACCGCCGAACCGAACCACCACCTGGCCAATGCTGCCAGGCGCCATCAATTTGTTGCTTCCATAATTCGCCGCCGATGCCACCATATTCCGGTCCGTCAGAGACACAAGTCGGGGAGAGGAATTCTCCTGGATTTTTATTTCTGAAACTGGGGTGAAGAAACGGGGCTGGTGGGGATAATCAGGGCTGAATACCTTTTATATTTCTCCAATTCATCAACCCTAATTTCTGTGATGTCAAAAAAATTTCTTAGCACCATTCTAGTGTCTTTGAGTTAGAGAAGAACTATATGTAGCTAGAAAATTTACAAAAAATGCTATATCAGGTCTTGTAAAATTTGCAAGATACATTAATGCACCAATTGCACTAAGAGATGATACTTAACCACCAAGAATTTCTTCACCATCATCCCCTAAGACAAAATATCTTTTACCACATAAAGAGATCTAACAATCATGGGAGAGCTAATTGGATGAGATTTATTCATATAAAATATTTGAGTACCTTTTCAGTATAAGTGAATTGATGAACACAAATCCCTTTCGATCAAATGCTCAATTTGCATGCTAAGGCATAATTTTGAAATTCCAAAATCTTTCATTACAAATTGAACTTTCAACAATGGTACCCTTTCTGTAAGCTCTTTAAATGTTCCAATGATATTTAAATCATCCATATAAACTATGTTTTGCCTTGAATCCAGAATTTGACTTCTTAATAAAAAAAAATAGATAAATAATATTGTTTATAAATCCCTTCTTCAAAAGATATTCGCTGAGATGATTATACCACATTCGTCCAAATTAATTTAACCATACAAAGATCTTTGTAATTTAACTGAATACATTTCTCGAGGTTTTATATTGTACTCTTTAAGTTTTTTTTAATCCTATAAGAGTCTTCATGTAAATGTTACCATCGAGCGACCCATACAAATACGTTATTACAACATTCATTAGATGCATATGAAGTCCTTTTAAACTCGTCCGACTAAGTAAGAATCAGAATGTTATTGCATTCACCACTAGAGAATATGCTTATTCATAATCAACAATAGGTCTTTGAGAAGAATAATTCGTGCTTTGTATCTAGAAATTTCATTCTAGTTATATTTCCTCACAAACACCCATTTATAGCCAATAGGCTTTACACCTTCTGGTGTTTGAACAATGAGTCCAAAAACATAATGTTTCTAAGGTGAAATTATCTTTGCCTGAATTGTGTCTTTCCATTTTTGTCAATCATCTCATCATCTACATCCATCAACTTACTTTGGTTCATTATCCTCTGTAGCTTCAAGAGCAACCGCATATGCAAATATATCATCAGCCTTGGTTTTATTCCTATTCCATCTTATTCCTGAAGTGACATAACTTACTAAGATCTCTTCATTAATATCAATTTAAGGTACCTAAACCTCTTATGATGCGATCTCTTCCTTTATATAAATTGTTTCCATTTATATTCTTCAGGAGTAGTATCAAGAAATTTTGAATTGCCAACTTGCTTATGTTGCTCCTTTTACTTTCTTGGGATTTTATCTTTGGAATTGATAGGTCTACCGCACTTCTAGCTTGTCTTAGACTCATTTGCTTGTATATGAACATTGTGGGACCAGCTGCCGTCGTGATGTACCCGCATCAGACGGTGTATGTAGCGGTGTGTGTGATGTCGGTGTCGGTGTATGTGTGGGTGTATCCAGCATCGGCGCTGAATGATCAGCACCGAGACCCACGTAGTCATCCTCAAAATCAGCTAAACGATTAGCCGAACCCATATCGGATCGACCAATGCTGCTGGAACCTCGACCTCTCGGCATCTGATAAAATTATTAAATAATAATACGAGCATTTTACAGWACACAAGTGCATATTATATATTAAACGTTTTAATAAAATCCAAACATGAAAGAAATAAGTTTTAAAAAGAATTAGATTACATAAATTTCAACCAAACTAATCACTTTCACTATTAAGGTTATCATCAAACTCATCTTSRTYTGTGTCTTGATCTGTATCTTGATCGGTGAGTAACTCTTCTTCTGCATCATCATTTGTATCGTCACCAAGTTCATCCACGTAATTATCATTGGGGTCGTGCAACTGGAAATTGACATCGTCGAGTTGATCGGATTACGTGTATCTACAGCTTCCCCTTGAAATGATTCTTCTGGTAGAGGTTCAGTAAATTCAACATTTGATCTTGCCTTAATTTTACACGTTGCCCACCAATCCATCTTGTCTCGTCTCAAACTTGGGTACGCACAATAGTACACTTACACAGCTTGAGAAGCAAGTACGAAAGGTTCATATCGATTGAACCTACGCTTATGATTGATACCGACTAGCTCATAATTTGGATGAACTTTTGTGCCTATAGGAGTTAGATCAAACCATTCGCACTTGAACAATAGCGTGTTTCTCTCCATCCGGCCGATGTATTCAAGCTGCACAATTTCTATGAGACGGCCGTAATAATCATACTCGGCTGCCCCATAATTTGACCCTTTAATGCATACTCCACTTCTCGATGTTATTTTGCTAGATCCGTGCTCCAATGTGTGAAATCTATAACCGTTTACCTTACATCCGGTATACGTTTTCACACATCTTGACGGACCCTCAGCTAAGCTCCTAATGTTCACGTCGATCACATTGTTCGAACGATCTCTAGCCTATGACATTGAATAATTATTTTTAATTTAAGAAATATATTACGGTAATTATATGATATGCATCTCGGTATCGAACGTCTTACGTAATGTTTGAACCAATTGGCAAATTCATTTTCCAATTTTTCGTTGAGCCTATCATCGGTAATGTTTGGTTGGAGACGTTGAATGTTTTTCGTGAAAATACTACATAATTTGTTAGACAATTGAGTAAAAAAGTATCAGTATATATATATATATATATATATATATATATATATATATATATATATATATATATATATATATATATATACATATACACAATTACGGTGTAAATTGAAAAGAGTGAAGGCGTACCTAACATATTCTTGGACCTCCTCACAATTTAGCAACACGTATATTCTTGCGGCGTTGTATTCTGTCTCGTTTAGATATCTTTTTCCCTTAGGACCCAACGTCTCTCCACATTTCTTAAACACTGAGGGAATTTCATCAGCGTCATCCACACAATTCTGACCGTCATCATTTCTAGGCAAATTTGTTCTTTTGGTTAACACGTGATCCTCAAAATAGTACGAACTAAAAGTTGATGCCTCATCAACCAGATATGCGTTTGCTATCGACCCTTCAACGCTCGCCTTGTTTCTCACGCTATTTTTAAGTTTGCGAAGATACCTCTCGAACGGGTACATCCATCTATACTGCACAGGGCCAACAATTCTCGCTTCATACGCAAGATGAACGGGCAGATGTTCCATCGAATCAAAAAAACTCGGAGGGAAAATCAGTTCCAGTTAACACAGTATTAACGGAATGTCACGTTCAAGTCGGCTCATGTCTTCGGTGCGAATGACTGTTGACGTTAGATCCTTGAAAAACAGGCTCAATTCGGTTAGAGCCTTCCACACATTTGGAGGAAGCAGTTCACGGAAGGCTATTGGGATCAGTCTCTGCATGAATACATGACAATCATGACTCTTCATCCCGATTAAATGCGATTCCTTTTTGTCGACACAACGCCCTAAATTTGATGCGTACCCATCTGGGAATCGAAGGGACTTGACCCAGTGGCAAACGGCAGCTTTCGATGGCTTATCAAGTGTGTAACAGGCTTTAGGACACTTTCCCGACCCATCAGGCGCCAGCTCTAACCAATTACAATACTCATTTAACTCTTCCCTGGATTTAAGCGTGTCCTTGGTCTTTCCTTTGACGTTCATCACAGTGCTGAAAATATTGTCAAACACATTTTTCTCGATGTGCATAACATCTAAGTTGTGACGAATTAGATTTGTGCGCCAATATGGTAGATCCCAGAATATGCTTCGTTTTCTCCAACCAGACGTTCGAGATATTTGCGCATTAGCAAGTGTTGCATCCAATTCAGTGACTTTCATAAGCCCCAATCTTTCTATTTTTTCCAGAACTTCTGTCCCTGAGCGCACTTCCGGCGGTGGAGTCTCGACAGATTTTCTTTTTCTAAAGCGTCGTTTGTCTTTTCGAAACCGGTGATCGCACTCAAGAAACTTTTGGTGATTGTCAAACCACGATTGCTTCCCGCTGCACTTAAGAGTGAAGGCGTCTGACCGTTCCATACAATACGGACAAGCTTTTCGACCGGCCGTACTCCATCCGGACAACATAGAATACGCAGGAAAATCGCTAATTGTCCACATAAGGGCTGCTCGCAATTGAAAATTTTGTTTCTTAGATATATCGTACGAGGGAGCTCCAACCGTCCACAATTGATTTAATTCGGCGATCAAAGGTTGCAAAAACACATCAAGTTTGTCTTTTGGATTCTTTGGCCCTGGTACAAGAAAGCTCAAGAACATGAACTGCTCTTTCATGTCCATCCAAGGAGGCAAATTGTAGGTGTAACTATGACGGGCCACGATGAATATTGTGCGCTAAAACTTCCAAAGGGTTGAAAACCATCTGTACAAAGACTCAATCTCATGTTTCGACTTTCAGCCGCGAAACTTGGATGTTTCTGGTTGAAATGTTTCCAAGCTTCTGAGTCGGATGGGTGTCGCATAACATTGTCTTCAACGACGTGTTCAGCATGCCATCTCATATCTATCGCTGTGGCATTAGATGCGTACAATCTCTGCAAACGTGGAGTTAATGGAAAATAGTACATCTTCTTGTACGCGACGCGAGCCTTTTGTCGTTTTGTTTTTCCCTGATAAACGGGTTTAAACCGAGGTTCATTGCAGAATTTGCAGCTTGTCAAATCAGAATCGTCTCTCCAGTAGATCATACAATTATTTTTGCAGCAGTCTATCTTCTCGACTGGTAAGCCCATACCCCTTAACAACTTCTTACTGTTATAAAAGTTATCGGGTACGAGATTGTCTTTCTGTACTATCTCTTTGATTAATTCACTCAATTGATCATAACACTTCTGAGACATGTGATTCTCTAACTTCAAATTCATGATACAGGAGACTAGTGACAACTGCGTATGTCCCTCGCACCCCGGATACAATGGCTGATTTCCAGCTTTCAGCATGTCGTAAAATTTTTGTGCATCAGGGTTCGGCGACTCTTCCAAATCGGAAACCACATCAAAATCGGGACCACCTTCATCTCGAACCATATTAACGTACGCATTTGATGATTCTTCAGAACGAGGATTAGAAGGTCCTCCAATATGATAATTGTGACAGCGTCCAGAAGTGGCGAGCCGACTTTCTCCGTGTTAAATCCATCTATAGTAATTCGGCTCGAATCCGTGTATAAACAAGTGGTACTTGATCTCGTCGACATCGAGGTAACCATTATTCCTACATCTGCTACGATTACATGGACATTTCAGCTTCTGTCCATCCTTTTGAGTGGAATGTGCTTCAGCAAATTCAATAAAACTCTCGACTCCAGCTGTAACACCCCGATTTCACTTTAATCAAAATAGGATTTATATTTACAAAAAATATGACGAAACCTTGGCGTCACAATAAATGTCAAGACTTTCAAACTTTACGCAGCGGAAATAAACATAATATGAATAACCAAATCACCATCAAAGGAAATTTATAATTTAAAACCACGTTTTTATGTCTAGTTCAACGTTTATTTAAAACAATAAAGCCAGTTTTAAAGAAAAACAAAACCAACATTTATATTTTCATTCCTCTACTCGTCCTCCCATCCGATCGACATCTTCGTTGGTACCTGAAAAAATGTTGTTGATTTGGGATGAGCTCAACGTACTCAATAGTTACACTGACTTAACCAATGCAAAATCATACAACTCACAAATAGTACAATCGATCATAGAATTCATAGTTTTATCGTAGAAAATAAGTTGACTGCAGCTAAAACGCGCCGGGATATACCCGATGACCCTTTTCCCCGGTCACAGACACATTTAGTCTACGGCTATATTAGTTTTTTTTTGGAAATATAGAATCGCATGATACACATAGCACATAAATTTAAGTACATAAAATTTAACCACAGGTAAGTCAGTGGTCCCTACCTCGTAAAATGTCGTGGAAAGTCGAGTGATATGCACGTAGTTGAAATTCTAAGTCCCCTTAATGCTCGTCACCTAGTAAATTAGAAAAAAATGTTTAATTAGTATTTTTCCTATTTAAAATAGATATCATAATAATAATAGTAATAATAATAATAATATAGATGTTAATAATAATAATAATAATAGTATTAATAATAATAATAATAATGATGATACTAATAATAGAAAAGATAATAATAATTATTATAGTAATAATAATAATAGTAATATTAATGATAATAATAATAATGATAATAATACATATAATAACAATAATAATATAAATAATAATAATAATAAAATTGGACTGAAAGTATTTTATAAAATGTGTTTTGGGGCTGGATAGGGGTTATTGGTAATCTGGAGGGTCGAATTAGAAGGTTTTGAGTAAACTGAGGGTTCAATCGAAGGATGGCAGAAGGTCTGGGGGTCAATTGGCAATTTTGAAAGAAAGTATGGAAAATAAAAGGGGAGGCAGCCCCTTTTTCCTTTTTCTTCCTCCCGTCTTCTTTCTTTTCCTCCCCCAAATCAAAATCGTCCAGCCCACTTCTCCTTCCTCGGCCAACGGCGACAGCACCCGGCGACGGCAACTGGGCGAAACACCGGCGGCGGCGTCTGGCAACAAGGATTGGCCGTCCTCTTCTTTCTCTCCGGGCCCGATCGGATTCGGAGGGTGCAAATCCCTCTCTGTCGCCTTCGAAAATTGACGGCGTCGGTCGGCTGAAAGGCTGGAAGGCCGGCGGGGTTTGGCGAGGCGGTGGCGCACGACGGTGACTGTGTGGGGTTGGCGATTGGAAATCGACCGTGTGGCTTGGATGCGGCTGAGTGGCAGTTCGGCCGGCGGTTGTGGTTCGTGGTTGTCGGGCTCGGACTTCGGGTTTTTGCGCCTGGGCTGGTTCTCGGGGGTCCGTAGTTGGCGGTTGAGCGGGGCTCGGCGATCCGGAAGTCGGGCCGTGGTGACGTCGGCTTGGGCTGCGGCTTCTGGTTGGGTTTTGGGTCGGTTTGGCCATGGGGATTCGTTGGTTTGTGTTCGGGCGAGTTGGTGTACGGGTTTTGGTTGGCCGTGGTTTGGCCGTAGTTGGGTTGGTTTCGGGGCCTGGAAGGCAGCATGACGACGGGGTGACTCGGGGATTCAGATGGTTCGACGTGGTGGATGATCGGCTGTGGTTCTCGGGTCGTTGTACGGCAGTGGTCGTGGTGGTGTGGCTGTCGAGACTGGTTGTGGTTGGTGGTGGTGATCCTTCGGCGTGGGGCTGGATCGGCGACGATGATGTCGGAAACGTGGGGCTGCCGGGGAACGGTTGGCGACGATGGTGATGTTTGGTTGGGCCAAGTGGTTTGAATTTGTGGCAGGGATGATTAGGAATCGGCTAGGAAGAAAATTGAACAAATTTTTACAGAAAAGTTGCATCTTTACCTTGCGGCCGATTTGCAGAAAACTTGTAAAGGTTGATGGCATTTGGATTTTTCTTTATAAACCAAGCTTAGGCATTTAATTTTAGAAAGTTAGGGTAGGGTCTTGGTGGATTAGGGCTAGTAATTGGGCTCGTTTTCAAGTCCAAAAAGAACAATCCGATTAACGATCTTAGATTTTAAAACTGAATAAATCCGTTGACAGCCCATTAATACTTTAAATGATTAAGAATACTTATAATACAAATAAATGTAATTATTCTATAAATAAAAATTTATTTCATGGACAATTCATTAGTAATTTAATTAGATTAATAAGTTGCTAATTAATTATAATAGTACCTTAGAAAATTATAATGAACTATAAATTCGCCTAATTAGAGTTTTAAATTATTTATAATAACTATAGTATAGATAAGTAATAATTTTAGAAATCGAAATTATTTCATAAACGACTTAAAAGTAATTCAAATAAATAATTAAATTACTAAATAATTATATTAATCTCTTAGAAATTGATAATATAATTTTATTTGGAAAACGAATTATAAATTCGTTTAAGTAGCATTCTTAAATTATTTAATAATTAAAATAGGAATTTGTTTTATGGCGACGAGCTTGGGACTAGAATTATATTTTTAATGCATGAAGAAAATTTAAATAATAAATAAAATGCATTGGATTACGGATGTTACAACCTACCCCCCTTAGAAAAATTTTGTTCTCAAAATTCCGCACTTACCCGAAATGCCGAAAATTGGATACTTTCGCTTTGGAACTCTTCCTCCTGTTCCCAAGTGGCCTCGTTCATCCCATGACGTCTCCATTGCACCTTGATCAATGCTATCTCCTTGTTTCCTTAATCGATGTATCCTTACGATCCAAAATCGCTTCCGGAGCCTTCTTCATAAGTTAAATCCCTATTAACCTCCAAACTCTTCGTAGCTCCACAATATGGTGTGGGATCGTAGACATACTTTCTTAGCATCGACACATGGAAGACGTTATGAATGCTCGATAAACTGGGTGGTAGCGCAAGCTCGTAAGCCAATTCTCCGACTCTTCTGAGAATCTCAAACGGCCCTATGTACCTTGGCTTCAACTTCCCCTCTTTGGACCAAATCTCACTACACCTCGGACCGGTGCTACTTTCAGAAACACCTTATCGCCTACCTCAAAATGCAGATCTTTTCTTCGACGGTCCGCATAAGATTTTTGTCGATCCTGCGCAGTCCTAATTCGATCTCGGATTGTGGCGATGTGTTTAACCGTCTCTTGGACTAGTTCGGGGCCCAAAATCTTTCTCTCCCCTACTTCGTCCCAGTACAAAGGAGATCTACACTTTCTCCCGTACAAAGCCTCGTATGGAGCCATAGCCAATGGTGGATTGGTAACTGTTGTTGTAAGCAAATTCCACCAATGGTAATAAGCCTTCCCATTGACTTCCCAAGTCAAGTATGCAAGTTCTCAGCATATCTTCCATGACCTGGTTAGTCCTTTCGGTTTGACCGTCTGTTTGTGGATGA